>VCRD01006186.1:2619-21559 GCA_006783055.1 Trinorchestia longiramus
CCACTCCGCTTGCTGCATCACACCAGAATCACCAGGCAATAACAACAGAATTTCCACTCCGCTTGCTGCATCACACCAGAATCACCAGGCAATAACAACAGAATTCCCACTCCGCTTGCTGCATCACACCAGAATCACCAGGCAATAACAACAGAATTCCCACTCCGCTTGCTGCATCACACCAGAATCACCAGGCAATAACAACAGAATTTCCACTCCGCTTGCTGCATCACACCAGAATCACCAGGCAATAACAACAGAATTTCCACTCCGCTTGCTGCACAACACCAGAATATCCAGGCAATAACAACAGAATTCCCACTCCGCTTACCGCACCACGTAAGAATTTCGATGCAATAACTTAACACGGAATAAGAGAGTACATTGATGCCTGTTAAATAACTGTCTAGCGTTAGTACAGCTTGTGGACTCGAGCCGTCGGGGCAGAAACAGGAGTATTGTACTTGTAGTAGTATTGTACATCAAATACTACGGCGCTGATAGCACAGGTTACTGTGAGAAGGAAGATCATCAGCCGAGTTAAGGAAAGGTTAAATGTGTTGGCAATGAAGACTTTTGAGACAACCATGCATTTAAAGTGTGACGCTTCAGTTCAATTTGGAATATTATATCGAAACACAGAATTTATTTAATGTGACACGGCGGTAACTTCAGTGTCTCAAGTGGCACATGCGATCCATTTTTGTGCAATTAGATCCGTTTCTTAATGAAGTCGTGAGGTAAATAAGGATCTTACTTTAAGAACAAATTAATTAACAATAAATATATTTTATAGGTACAGGTCGCCGCTGATACAGAGTGGCGCATAAGGAACGCACCCTTTTAAAAAATTAATAATAAATAAAGTATTACCGCAATATACACTGGGTATCTGTAGACAGGATAAGACATGTAAATAAACTTTACGAGTTCCTCTATCGTTTGCAATTATCCCCATCGTTATACCTTTCATAGTTTATTTATTATTAATTTTTTAAAAGGGTGCGTTACTTATGCGCCACCCTGTATATTGCGCATGTTTCACGGTTGATGAAGTCCTATAGCGTGGAAATTCCACAGGTCATGCTAGATATTTATAAGTCTAATAAAGATTTAGTCTCTTGACCGCCGAACTAACAATTTGACACCTCAGATGACAAGATGTGTGCCCTTATACGGCATCCTCTATTCCATACAAAATTTATAGCTTCTTGACCTCGGATCGATAAATTTACTAAAGCAATTTATTCGGTAGGAAAGGTGATCATCTCTACACCGAGAACTCAGTTTGCAGAAAATAAAACATTTAGATTAAATAACGATGAAAATTCACTCGTTTGTTTGTATTGCAGTACACCACGCTGACCACCTCACCGGCCCCTCAAATAACGACCTCCAGTCAAGCACAAATAATTCTGATGCTCATAAAATTAGACTGTACTGGTTGATAACGACGCTAAGAAGCATCATTAGTCACAGAACAAGTCAGCGTTACTACATTGTATAAGTTACTTGGTGTGAACTTCCCCACACAAATGCGTTTAATGCGACGCTCATGCAAGTTGTGTGAGATGTTGCCATTTTTCATCGTTTGGAGCTCATTGTAGTTGTCCCTTGCTCTACACAGCGACCTCCCACGGGCCCGCGACCTGGTGCTAGAACAGGATGCACTTCTTCCTCCACGAAAATATAACTAAAGAGTAAATATTATGCGAGCTTCATCATGGCCCTAGGCATCCCTCATGTAGTAGAGTGTGTGCTACGGATCATGTGATCAATTTTAACGGCCTCGTAACGTTAAGTAACTCTGTGTTGCAGATGTTAGTGGAGGTCCTAGACAGAAAGAAGCAAAAGCTTACAACTTCTAAGCAGCTCCGCTAGCCACTGCGTCGTATAAGGGTAAGGAGCGACAAACCAAGACAGTGTTAGTGAGGACAAAGAAAGAAGTTTCTAATGAATATTCCTTCCAAAGTTTAGAGGGCATCACTCATCCTGAAAAGCAGAAAGAACTGATGGCTGAACAGCATGGATTTTTTTCAATTTGAACATCAAAGCAGTTGTCTAGGCACACGAGTTACCATTCGTTCGCCTCGATCAAAGAAGACTTGTATCTTATCACAATAGTTCGAGCGTCTGTTGTGTGCCATTGCGTCTTGTCGTCGTTAATTCACTACACTCTGAAAACCTCAGCTTTCACGCTTTGTAAAACGCAGTAAAAAAGTTGCACTACACTAAATATTCTCATTAACAAGAGGGAAATCATGCCTAACTCGTCACTGCATCAGAAATGCTCGCAACAAGCGCGAAAATAAGATAGAAATGTGAAAGGACTGCAGCATAACGATAGCGGTTACTTTGATGCATTTTTTGAATTTTCGAAACCAGTATTGAAGAATATTTCATATTTCGCAGAACCAAAGTATTGAAGCACTCTTTGAAACAGGACTAGTATACAATTCTCCAAATATGATAGTTCAAACGAAGTCATGCCTTATCACTTAAGAAAGACAATTCAAATGTTACCTTTACATGCAACTAATTTGCTCTAGACGAAATACATCAATTAAAGTGTTATTTCAATTTATGGGTCACTTTAAAATTTTAAAAACTCCCAAAAAGTTTAATTCTGCTAAAGATTTGATTCACTAATATAAATTATATGAATTATATTAGAAACGCGAGTTTGCTAATTAAATAGGCGTGCACTGAAAATTCGAGTGATTTTATAGTAAGACAACAAGAAAACTACACAAAATGCAAGCACTGACGTCATCAAACTGACTTGGCACACACAACTCCATCAAGCTTCGTTAAGTTTGACCATCCATTTACACCACATACAGGGTGTGGCAACCTAATTTCCTTTTTCCAGGCAGGTGTGCGTTGAAAAAAAGGAAGTTATGTTGCCGCACCCTATATTTAGGAGTACATTTTCAGTAAGGAAACTGAAGATCTCAGAGTAAGAGTTCCATCACATTATCTCTATAGCGTGTGCAGCAAGTTATAGCTTACAAGTCAAGCTAAAATAATTTATTTTTGGTTATCCTGAGATACAAGTCCAAATTCTTCATTAAACCTCACTTCCTAACTAACTGTTTAAAATAGCAACTCATAGGATACCCCAAATCTTTCATCAAACCTTCCTTTCTAACTAACTGTTCAAGACAGCAACTTAAAGGATACCGCAAATCTTTCATCAAACCTTACTTCCACAGTAACTATCCAAGACAGCAACTCATAGGATACCGTAAATCTTTGACCAAACCTTACTTCCTAACTAACTGTTCAAGACGGCAACTCATAGGATGCCGCAAATTCAAATCTCCCTCGCAAGCATCATCCCTGAGAGCAAGAAAGCCATTCGTTCTGCCCATTATGCCACAAACGTCAGGCGGAGAGTATACTTTCTTGTCATCCTCGACGCATCCAAGCGTCATGATGATCTACACCTCATAAACATGAAGGTACACAAGGCACACACACACAAGATGCTCATGCGTATCAATGAGCTGACTTAGTGAGAGGAGTAGTCTGGTCTGTGGATGCTGTCTGCATGCAAACGCGACGATGAGCAAATTTCTTTTGATAAGCTTGAAGCGCAAACGTAGACATTAAAATAAAGCTCTTTGAAATACGATAGACGCGGAATACCTTGATAAGGAACTGCTCGGACGTTGATAAACACACAACGGATGACTTTCACCAGATATAGCGACAGCGTGCGTCAAGAACATCGATATCAATCTTGTACGGAGACACAAAGATACGTGCACTTGCAAAACTGAAAAAAGACAAGCAGTCATGAGATTTACGTCCAGATGTCAGGAAACAGTTCAGTAATTCATGCAAACGGGAGCATTTTCCTTTTACCATAATTCAACAAATTTAAACTGAAATTGTCCAATTATTCAATGCTCAGATTTTCCTAGGCGTAGAGATACTGATATTGAATGAACATCATAAGACGCTTCAATAAAATGCTTGAATGGTGAGAGATGTATTTCAAAACTACAACTTAGCTGATGTGTATATGTAACGCCTAATCATGAATATACATATAATATTTAAGACAAACATCTGGCCTACTCCTAATGTAAGTTTTTATACTCGTGTCGCCTTTAATATAATATGTAGATTGCAGCATGTTCTCACGCGAAAAAATGCGATGTTGTAGGATAATGGAGAAGTAAAAAAAGATGAACAAGCGCATAACTAAAGTTTGAGGAATTGTTCATTTTTAATTTAAAAAACGCAATGAGAACTACAGGAATATTGAACATATAGTAGGGCTATATTGCTGTGCATAAATAAAAAAAAACACTTTGCACGCATAAATCCTTTAATCCATTACAAAATAGGAAAAACTTTTTCGAGGAAACTTACCGAAATGAAAACCTTTTCAACACTTTACACGTAACGAAACACGACTTAATCAAAACACGTACACTATTTTATGAATAAAAAACGGTATTGACCAGTAGGGCGGCTGGTAGTTAGCTAGGTGTACGTAAACGTTATCTACGGCACCGTGCATTATATTCCTTTTCCCAAGTTTTCCACATAACGTTCATGCCTTTTATTAAAATATAGCGTCTATGCGTTTCATTAAAACATAGCGGCTATGCGTTTTATTAAAATAAAGCATCTATGCGTTTTATTAAAATATAGCATCTATGTGTTTTATTAAACCATAGCGTCTATGATTTTATTAAATTATAGCGTCTATGCGTTTTATTAAAACATAGCGTCTATGCGTTTTATTAAAACATAGCGTCTATGCGTTTTATTAAAACATATGTAGCGTCTATACGTTTTATTCAAACATAGCGTACATGCGTTTTATCAAACCATAGCGTCCATGTGTTTTATCAAAACATAACGTCTAGCTACGCATTTTATTAAAAACTAAAGAAAAGCAACATTGTGTTGTCTAAAACTACCCAGAGTGAGGTCATGGACTCATGTATGGAGGAGCACAGCGCGCATTCTAGCACCCACTATACTGTCAACAGTTGCAGTCATCACAGGTCTTAAATTTCGTAAGCTTCTTTCAGGCGCCGGCAAGAATGCATATTCACCATTGTGTGAGCACCATAAAGAACGGTCCAGTTTATCTGATGCCCAACTTGGCTCCCCGGTTCTCAAAAGGAACTCAACAAAGGACCAGAAACTTCCTTGAATGGGGAATCTGAGGAACTGAAGGGCAGTATATTACCCCCACGGCTGGGTGTGGTGGGAGGTGTGGCTGTAGCAGCCATGATGCAGCAGAGAAATGTAGAGACACTCTGCGCACCACACACTGGTCACCGTCTTCGCTGGGATACTGAGCACAGTGTATTGTTCCCAATCTACACTCACTGGGCAGTGCATGCTTGCATCACAGTCTACACTGATGCACTGATCACGATCAGTCTACGCAAACACGCTGGCCACCGCTCAGAGTACACTAGTGAAAGAAACTGTACTTGTATTCAAGTTACACATACAGTGCATGAATATCGTGTTTTCAGTTCCCAATGCAAACGCCTTAAGACTTGTACTGATAATTCCAGCGACTGTTCCCGTGCTTCTGTGTTGTGGCTTGAGGTGGAGGCTGCAAGTTTAATGGAATAGTCAGTCCGTCTGTCTCCTTGATTCCATGCGTCACAAGCAGGAGAAATTCAAGTGCTGCTTGGAGACTCGAGCCAAGGGCAAGTCGTCAACCACTCGACGACAGAGAACGCAAAATATAAGTGGCGTGTGAGTGAGTCACAGTTTACACTGCCGTGTACCAGTTCAGTTCACACAGAATGGAACACTCGAGTCCTAAAATAACCAAATATTCAAAACTGAGAAAGTTAACTGACGAAACAAAGCTGTGTCATTGTCTACAATCGAAGCAATTCTTTAGTAAAAGCTAAAATATGAAGTGGTAGGTTGAAATAAGTACTGTTATCCCACTTTATAATAATACAGTTTGTTGTTTGTTTGCTTGCTTGCTTGGTCCATCTCTTTGTGACGCTCTTGAGTATTTAGATAGGAGACAATTTGGTAGGGTATACATGTATTGTAAATATTGTATTGTGGATACCAAAGGCACATCCTTCAATGTGGAAACTCCTTCGCAAAGCCCGCGTCCACTGGCAAATCAAACGACAAATTCAGTAAAATACACGTAAATTTTTTCACATGTGAGTCTACTAGTCATTTAGAAGAAGCATTGCATGGTAGCATGGCTACATAAGATGTTTTAACTACATGTGCTTATCATTTGTTCACCACAATAGAGAAAAGAAGATGCTAAAGCCTTGCATAAATTCAAACATTTCCAAAAGTTTCTCTCAAAATATCGACATTTTGGATGAGAAGCAAAGAAACTTTCACTCAAAACCTACTAATTGAAGTGGCTGTTAACACAAGCTGAGCTTCAACTACGTACATTATGACCTGCACTATTAAGCCCTGGGAAAAACTAGCATTAAAAGCGTCCCTTTCATTCGTACTTATGTAAACAAACATTTCCAGTAACTGGGAAAGTAGAGGGGAAAACTGGGATATTCGTGTACGAGTGTAGGTAGTTATTATGTATAGAATAGAATAGAATAAGGCTATAGGAACGAACCTTCTGGCCCATTCTTGGGTCGGATAATTTTTTCGATAATTATTCGGTTGTTTACCCACGTCCCATGCCGTATTTCTAGCCGCGTCAACCATGTCGGCAGCGGGATTCGAACCCGGGTCTTTCCGCTCGCAAGCAGACTCGCTCACCAGTCGACCAAGCTGGTGATTTATTAAATTTATTTTATTATTTTTAGTACACCCACACGTGAAAAAATTGAATGCGTTATTTAAGGAATTGTGTTACTACTGTGGGAATATTTAAATTAAAGGAGTTTTTGTATTAGAAAGGAAGGAGGTAAATAACAACAAATCTCGTAATTTAAAGTAATCCAGCAACTTTGGCATCCACAATAAAATGCTTCAAATACATACACCGAGAATGTAAAAAGTATTATGTTGAAAAAATTGTGTACGTTAATAGCCGTAAAATAATTACATTTTTAGGACCCTGAATCAAAAAGAATTTTCTTCTATCTTTCCCATAGTGCATAACAACAAACACAAAAATAAATACATATCCACAACTGCTTATATTTATAGGGTTTATTTATTTCATAATTATGAACTAAAGATATTATTGAAAGACACTAGAAAACGTAACTCAAACAAATACAAATATGTATCATACATTCAAATTGATCTTACACTAATTGCTGAAATGTACACATGTTAGCTTCTTATATTTCTTTCACCATGAATTTAGTAATAAAAAGATCGCTATTATATATTTAAGCATTTATGTTCCCAATCACACAGCTACAATTGTCATGATTTCGATCGTAGTTTACTACTTTGCTAAATATTCCTGCGTAAAATTTACGCAAATTCACATTTCCTTTTCTCAAACTCCATCTGTTATTCCATTACTTCAACATAAATAATACGACGGCAATACAATTTGCATACGTTTATATAAATTGACAAATGACTTTAAATTAAATGGCAAATTATCACTGTTAACTTGCAACGCATGACTCGCACATCACGAGAAAATGCTGAAGTGAGCGTTAACATTTGCACGCATAAAAGATGTACAGCGAAGCCACGACCACCGTGAGCAGCGAGGTAAAGTGGTAAATGGGAGCAACATCTCGAGCACTTAACATGTGTCAGACTGAACATCAGTGCTAAAAGAGAGTCCGAGGCACAGATTATTGAAGCTCAGCCTTGATCTGGAATGTAGTGTCTTGTGAGTGAAACCACTCGTGCCTCTTCAAATACACCGTGTTTTATGCTAAAGAATCTCGTGATGCCTGCAGCCACAGATTCCTTGTCATCTTAAGTCTTGGTCAAGCCCAACGCTGTCGGTTGCAGTCCCATTGTGATTTCGAGGATCATTATTCATACGACAACGTGATACTGATCACAGCAGTCATTGGGATTTCTGGAATGATTACTCATGTGCCAATACAATGCTGATCACAGCAGTCCCTTTTCATTTCGGGGATTATTACTTATGCGTTGCGTACGATTCAAATACTAACTCGATTACAACAAATAAAAGATGGAGGAGTGTAAAAAAGTGCGTAGCATAATCTCAAAATCTATAATCAGACCAGAGGGCAAGTGTATCAGAAATATTAAGCGTCAGGGTTCAGAATTATGCATCGTTGTGGGGTTGGATCAACTCGTTTCGTACAATCGATAACATTCTGATAGTATCAGCATTGACCCAATTGAGTATTGGTATAGACTTTAAATAAGGTATCAGCTACTGCATTCGATCACAAGTAGATTTGCGTTTGTTATTTACGAGCAGATAATTCTCCAGCCTATAACCAGTTGTGCTCGAGCTTTTAAAGCACGTCAATAAAAGCACAGAAGATAGGAACTGTCACTGGTAGCATTATCACTAATCTTAAAATACTTGAAAATTATTAACATTTCCTTAATGCACTAAGAAAAGCATCAAGACTTTAAAATACATACAAGCATTAAGACTTGAAAATACTAGCATTAAGACTTGAAAATACTAGCATTAAGACTTGAAAATACTAGCATTAAGACTTGAAAATACGAGCAGTAAGACTTGAAAATACGAGCAGTAAGACTTGAAAATACTAGCATTAGGACTTGAAAATACGAGCATTAAGACTTGAAAATACGAGCATTAAGACTTGAAAATACGAGCATTAAGACTTGAAAATACTAGCATCAAAACTTGAAAATTCAATGCATGCGCAATGTGCTCCTCATTGAAATAAAGCATATTTCAGTTCCTTTAACTTCCCTCAGAGTTTTGCAAGGTTTGCATGAGAGCGACTTCTTAATTGCCCATCTAAAGCGAGAACATATCTGTAGGACACACATAGAACTTCATTTTATCATGAAGCAAGAGCTATAATATGTAGTCTTCGTGCATTATTTTTTGAAACAACAATTTATTTGATACGAAATAAAACGTAACATTTATCGCTAGGTACATTTTAAAGAGTCATTTATATTTATATTTATACATTTTAAAGAGTCCCTTCCATTTTAGTTGTACAGTGCTAGCCCCTGCGTTCACATGAACACGAAACATCTTCACGACATGAATACGCAGGAATACATATCATCTACCCCACAACCAAATCAAAGCATCACTTTAAATCTTTAAAAAGGAAAGTTGCAGAGTAATCCTAGAACAGGACGCTAGAAAAATAATCCTAAGTCGCATTAGAATTTTCCATAAATATCTTTTCTACTTATATACAGGGTGCGTGAAACTACATTTCTTATTACACATAAAATTTTAAGTCCTTGCAAATGTTCGCTACTTTACAAGCGAGGAAATAAATCTTTGAAGCTCGGTAACAAATTCTGAGTTTAATTTGAGAAGCCTTTAATATGCAAATGAAGAACACTCATGATCCTTACAGTCGTCAGTTCGTGTGTTCTTTGAAATACACGCATCCTACAGATCATGTTTATAACAAATACTGTAAGCAATGGAATAGGCACACACACTTGCTGCAGTAAGCAATGGAATAGGCACACGCACTTGCTGCAGTAAGCAATGGAATAGGCACACGCACTTGCTGCAGTAAGCAATGGAATAGGCACACGCACTTGCTGCAGTAAGCAATGGAATAGGCACACGCACTTGCTGCAGTAAGCAATGGAATAGGCACACGCACTTGCTGCAGTAAGCAATGGAATCGATGCACGCACTTGCTACACTAAACAAACAGTAGCTGCACGTACTTGCTACACTAAACAAACAGTAGCTGCACGTACTTCTAACTGCAATATTAGTGCGGCGTGTCAACAACTGTTCATAAATGAATTTGTCTAATTGACGCTGAATAAAAACTGTTGTTTTTATTTCTGTTTACGAGGGTCACCAACAATATCACATTGGCAGCAATAAATCATTACAGAAGAGACAAATATTTTTTTTACTCCAATATTCATATTTTTTTTAATATTCATATTT
Organism: Trinorchestia longiramus; assembly: GCA_006783055.1. NCBI lineage: Eukaryota > Metazoa > Arthropoda > Malacostraca > Amphipoda > Talitridae > Trinorchestia > Trinorchestia longiramus. The sequence goes on from VCRD01006186.1 coordinate 12,638, forward strand.
TTTTATTCATAGGTTACCACTCGTAGCATGAATTTCAACGTTAAAACAAATTGAGGCATGTTTTCTAACACAATCCAAATTTTAGTTAAACTATGTTGCCCAATAAATGGCTTTCTTTGAAAAACCGTTGCTTTGTCTCAAAATCTCCTGAAGAATAAAAATTAAATTCTGTAAAAGATATCAAAAACGCACTAATTAAATGCACAAATATTGAATAGGAGCAAACAACTATGTAAAGAAACACAACTGGAAAGGCATTGCAAAACATCGTGACGTTTCACCTAAAAACAGCTCTACGATATGAGAGCAATCTCACGGTGTGCTAATAGAGACAACTAGTTCGAGTGATAGGAAGAACGATGGTGATCACCTAGCTGAACTCTAGTGATAAACGAACACAGAGTGACGCAATCAGCGATGTTTATCACTAAAACACCTATTTTATTCAGTCTAACTGAGTGACAAGCGCAAAAACTACGTCAGCAGTTATGGCACTGGAGCACACAACACGAATGATTATGAAGAGAAGTATAACTTTTAGATCCTTGTTCCGTTTAGTCATCGCATTATTTGGTTGTGAGAAAACTCCTTGCGTCATACCTGGCTGAGTTGAGTGGCTGAATGGGTACATACATCTTGCGTTATACCTGGCTGAGTTGAGTGGCTGAATGAGTACATACATCTTGCGTCATACCTGGCTGAGTTGAGTGGCTGAATGAATACATACATCTTGCGTCATACCTGGCTGAGTTGAGTAGCTGAATGGATACATACATCTTGCGTCATACCTGGCTGAGTTAAGTGGCTGAATGGATACATACATCTTGCGTCATACCTGGCTGAGTTGAGGATACATACATACATCTTGCGTCATCAAAGGCATTACGATCATAAAATACGATAACAGGCCACTTCAAAAACGATAGTTCAATAAGAAGAGAAAAATAGGGAAAAATATCAAAAAACAGCTTTATAGATAAATGAAAGAATGGTATTTTACATATTTTCAAAAGCTCTTTCAAACTAAATGCAGTGCATTAGAAATCTAATTAAAAGCGAAGCGTTCTTGAGTTTACTAGTTAGCTGCTTCTGGAGACTAACAATGAATCCGACTTACCTTTCAGCGTCAAGACAATCAACGTACAAACGAAAAACCATAAGAAAACTATTCGTTTGAAGTTAACAAAAAACCTTGCATTTTCATCCACGTTACACTTATAAATGCTTGAATGTACTTTGAAATACCAGTTTATGTTAGTACTACCTTTACTTTGTTCATATGAGAAATGAAATAAAAGAGACATACATTGTATGCCCACAGCATCGTCATACAGGGAAAAAATATAGTTTTTGGACAAACGCAATTGCACATAAGCTACTGGCAAGGGACCTAAGCGAAAGCAAGGTCCAAATGGAACTTTAATCCTATTAGAAAACTCTTCAGGTCTATCAGTCTTTCCATAGATAGAACATAAATTATATTCGCAATCAGTTTAGAACTTTCTATGCGGGCAAGGTTTAAAATTCTCTCACTGTGGAAGAAAGAAACAGGAAAATGAAACGTAAAATAACTCACCAGGTGACACCGTGGTCTCTTCGCCTTCCAGAAAGTAGTCAAAGCTGGAGTTGTCCTTCCAGTTGAAGTAGTCAGGTGCAATCTGATAGTCATCAGTTTGGTGGACGTCGTATTCCATGTCGAATGGATCATCTTCCACACTACCATAGTCGATATCGAAGTCCAGCTTTGCTTCGTGATAGTTATGTACGTCTATGTAAGGATGAGATGCGTCGTCAAGATTAGTAGAAAACAGCTGGGTTTCTTTCGCTGTGGTATGGTTTTCCTCATAGCTGCTAATGTCGTCTAGCTGAGTGTTGTCTTCTTGATTCGTTCCTCGTTCAGGAAGCTTCAGCTCAGAAGGAGCAAATGGTGTTTCTTCAATGAAAATAGTGGGATTCTTTCCGACAAATTCTTCACGGTTGCGATGCTGACCAGGCGTGTTCAAGGAACGAAGTTTCCCTCTTTTTAAATTTTTCTTTCTCCCTCTTCTATGTTTTGGGTGTTTATTCTTTTTCCTCTTCTTTTCGCGTTTATTTTTTCTCCTGTTTTTCCTTCGAGCTCTTTTTCTCTCGATTCTCTCTTTCCTCAGCTGCCGTTGGCGGACACTTCTTCTACCACCTTTCCTTCTCCTGAAACTAACGTGACTTCTCGACGTGCTATTTCTTTCATCTATCGACTCAGATACGTCATTTTCTTCATCATCGACCAGCCTCTTGCCTCCCTTGGACAGCCTCTGCACAGTCCGTTCTTTTTCTAGCACATTAAAAACTCTTTCTTCTGCCCCTTGAAAGACGGGTCTCGGTTGCAAGAAAGCAGCAAAAGGCAGGGGCGTGTAGGGGCTACTTTCCACCACCGGTAACGACTGGTCGACGCCTAGGACGCTCAGTTGCCTGTGACTAGACCCCACAGAAGCCAGAGTGTCTCTTATGACAGCTCGAACACAATTACGGCTGTCCGTACCATTCGTGGAGCATTCTTCTCTTCGCATCAACACCGAACTCTCACTGAACCCAAAACACAGAACCACCAACACATACCTCCAAGGCATGACTACCAACATGTGCAAGTGTCCTTATGTAAACATAGGACTCGTGTTCTGATGAATTTGTCCTCAGACATCCATGGCTAGAAACCATTAAGTTACAGTAACTGCCTTAAGCACTCTACACTGGTGACCATCGATCGATAAAAAATACAAAAGTAATTCGGGCGTAATCGAAGTAAGGCATTGTGATCACACTTTGAACCTGGTAAAGAAAAAATACAGAAGATTAGTACACTAATAGATACAAGTAATATATCTAAATTAGATGAATACTAATAAAATAAACGAAACAAGCTCGGGCAGTCTACCGATTGCTCATTTCGAGCCTGGCTGGCCGAGCAATCATGGAGCTGCAGAGTAAAGTTCAGTACCTTCCTACGAATCTCAACTGTCAAAACTGTCTAGTCAAGCTGCCTTAATAAGAAGCCGTAATGTAGAATAAGAGCATGTTTTTATTGGCGTATTCTGTAAAATGGATGCGAGAAATGAAATTGATGATCCCTAAAAAAACTGGGCTAAAATTTTATCATTTTTTTTATTGGTGCTTACAATATGACGTACATGCATAAGATAAATGTTTTCTTTGTTATCTACATATAGACGATGGGTCAAAAGTCCCATTACTTCCTATTACTGAAGAAAAATTATTGAACTGAGATCAGAACGGGTATACACGTATTATATGCATTGTATTGTGGATACCAATGGCGCCAGATTTCTATAAAATACGTCATTTTTTTCTCATTATTACCCTTCTCCTACATGGCCTTGTTATCGGTAGATAAGATACAGAATGGAAGTTCTGCATAAATTCACGAAAAATATTCATTCAAAACATAATTCGTCTAAAATTTTTAATACATTCGCCTTCATAATAGTTTTAAATTAGTCAAATTAAATTAAACTTATAACGCAATTATGGATTGAAAAATCATTAATTTTATCACTTTTAAACCGTAAAATTTATGGGAACTATCTAGTTGCATACATAAAAGAAACAAATCTATCGTAGACAGTCAATTGGTATTCTACATACCCATGAATACCAATAAAATTTCGGCCTACTATTTTTTGGGTGACCCTGTACATGGGACATTTATAAAAATTTTAGGAATTCAATTCATTTAAAGAGCTGGCGATCGAATGAAGTTACTTCATTTAGTTCACACACTTTGGGCCACGGTTCCACATGAATATTCTGTACTGGATAAATAATCCATGTAACAACATACAAGTACATAGTTGCCCTCAACGCTGTAAACCTGTAACACGGAAAAACATCTTCATTGACCGAATGAGATTAAAACAAGGTATAAATATTACAAATACTCTCATTTTTCCCGTGACAATAGCTTCAGTAGTTTGACAAGTGCTGGTTTTGGAGGTCACATAACATGCAGACACAGCAGTACTGTATACTGGATACCAACACCAGATAAGCGAAAATTTATGATCCGTATCTGTCGTTGCACGTCCTTTAGATAATCCAAGTTATTTATTTAACGTGCGTCAAGCTGTCGATATTAATTCTCCCATGTAAATACTCAAATCCAGCACACTTCATACCGTAATATTTAGATATGGTATTGTTGTAGGTCAAACCAAACTCATGGCGTGTAACTTCACAGAGCTTGGCTGAAATTATTCAGAAGCTTCCAGTCAAGAAAACAGAGCTAGAACCTAAAATACGAGTAATAGTAGATAAAATCAGAATTAACCTATCGCGTCCTGCAGTGTCGTAAATCCACGCTAAATAAATAACGTACAAGCTGAAATAGAGCTACAAGATTCAGTAGCACAAGAGACAGAAGTGCAAAATTCTTAACGAGAGAAGTAAGACTACTAGAATATTCTGTTCATCTTAATTTCTGCATCCATTAACAATGTTCACACGCACATACCTGAAAATACTGAGAAATTCAGCACATATTTTTCTGATAAAATCAACGCTTTTGGGTGAATTTTTTAAGTTGCGCGGGAATTTTTTCACACATAACAACAGTTTAAGTAAGAAATATAATTGTTGTTTTTGTTGTTGTAATTGTCTGAGGGACTGTGTGGCCAGCAGCATCTTCTTCAGGACACACAGCTCTGCATTCTCGCACAAATTCAGAAACCTAGAAAAGAGTCACGAAAAGATACCTCGGTAAGTCAGATTTACAGCGTACTCCAACATTACAAATAAATATTCCAGTAAACGTTCAAAAGCTTTGAAAGCAAATATTTAAATGTGCGCAAAACATACGACTGAAAATTTGACTATTTCTGTCACTGAGTGTTGCAGAGAGCAAAGAATATGAGTATGTGAACGCTGTGTTACAGCGATCACTGTGCGTCAGTCAGACTTGCTGCTTTCCATGTCGCACCTCACTCCGTGAGAAGCACTAAAATAGACAATAAAAATACTTCACACAGCAGTAAAATGGCTGAAAACAACAAGAAAACGGCTCAAACTGCGGAAAGATAACTCAAACAGCGAGCTATTCTGAAGGTGTAGCTGAAGGCTCACTTTCCCTACGATCATCACTTCATGAAAACTTGATTGATCGCTCACTAAACATGGCGCAGGTGTCGAAAAAATTCTGACGCACGCAAGCACGGCCGCTCACTGGTTTACAGCCCCAGAACTGACGATCTTCTGTGTTCACTGACGATATTCAGTGTAAATTTCAATGAAACTGATGTACATGAAACTGTATTTGTTTTGCTTTGGATTGAACTTGGCCTCTGCTGTAAGGAATTTGCCTGTTGAGACAATAAGATCAAACGAAAACTAGCGAAAGGTTTCCTATGTGAAGCAGTTCGTGTAATCAACACGTTTCCTGCGATTGCCTAGCCGGTGCAAATCTTTACTTTGTACACACAGTCACTAGAAAGCTTTGAAAAATTACAGAACCTAACTTGAGTGACCCACCGGTGAGTCACTTCGCAGGAAATGTGTTAATTGTTGCACTAAGCTCACTAACTTCAAAGTTGATAATCAACAAGTCAATATGAAGCTTTTTATTTTGCTCACAATGCGCCGTTGGTAGCAGGAAGGTCTCTATTACACAATAGTTCTTAAAAAAGACACCTGAATCGTTGCCTCCTACTGAAACAGTTCACTTAGGAAATGATCCCCACCTTCAAGTGTTGTTTATTTCACCACAATAACTTTTTTATCGTCAATTTCGACTACCCGTAACTCACAGAAGCCATAAAAGTTCTCGAAGCAATCTTCATCACTCATAGTCGCAAGTCGAAAAAAAACTTCAAAATGTAATCTGTGTATCATTCCTGTTTAAAAAAGCGCTTGCAATATGCTATACTCCTGGATCCGTCGCTCAAACCTACCTTAATTTATCACCATTATTTCGTACTGAGATCTCTGCAAGAGCCCACCACACTACATGCGTTCACAACACTCCATCATCGCAGGCCAGTCCTGAGCATAAGATTTGAAGGTTCGACCACAGCGGGAGGGCATCTCATATGAGCGAACCAGTTCCCATATTACATAGAACTGGGCGCGCACGCCAGCCTGTGGGCAACCGCAGCGAATAAATGAAGGTGTACGGTAGCAGTGATACGGTGGCAAGTGCAATGTCACTTACTGATGCAGTATCCTTGCATTAACGCTGCTCTTGAGTGGTCTTATCAGTACAGGAAATGGCATGTGGGCGGCGTCATCATCACTTGAACATGTGGCCATTGTGACGCAAAGTGGTCACCAAGCCAAACTATTGCGGTGTGTCCAACAATATTCAAATAAATAAACACTCCAGCACGAAGATGGTCGCATTTCTTTGTCTCAACTACAAATAGGAAAACATTCTCACGGTCCTTGTATTCCCTTACAATAAACAAACACACAGCATTGGCGTGAACACGTGTAAGTAAGGATGAAACAGAACAATGATTTATAAGTTGCTTTCTTAATCATTGCACGTTGTGATACAATTTTTCGTTAAGACGCGCACTTTTCTTGCCAGATAAGTGGGTCGTCTTCAATTAAGAAGACTGAGAACTGCTCTGAAATAATTCTGTAAGGTTGTGAAAAACAGAAACTGACGCTGGTATTCAATTCGTTCCCTAAGAGAACTGTTATAGACCACCGAACATCTTGACACCTCGTTGTTACTGGACAAGGTCGGTAGTTTTACAACCTAGTAGGTATCACGGATACCCTTCCCGAGCAGTTAACTATGCCTATCTTGATCTTATATTTTGTTTAGCGATTGAATTAGTTTACAAAGTTTGAAGACCATTCAAATTTAAGTCCTGAAGCACGTTTAAAAAAAATATATTCTCAGTTTCTTGAACGACAAGCTTGTAATTGAGAAAATATCTTCTTGAAGTTTTGGCTCAGAATTGATGTAGTTTGAACATCCTTTCCTTCGCTGTCTCTCAAAACACACGGGACTTTAGTATAGACCTAAAAGTGGACTAATGAGCTCGTTCTGGTCAACATCTTCTACGCACTGTATGAAGTCCCTACTGAACTCTGCTGCTAATCCAGGCAAATGTGCCGTAAAAATGACCATACTTGCAATAATCTTAACAAATTTGTTGCGATGCGACCCACCGGTGGGTCACTTAGGTTAGGTTCTGTAATTTTTTCCAAGTCTTTTAGTGATTATGTGTACAAAGTAAAGATTAGCACCGGCTAGGCAATCGCAACAAACGTGTTAAACATGTTATGGTAATTCAGAACATATTGCAGTCGAAGCGACAGATAATCGGCAAATTTATTTATCTAGTCTTCGTTTGTCAAGTTGTACAACATATCTTACGCAGTCGAACTAAGTTTTTTCGTTACTAGTAGACCCAAACGTGAAAAAAAATCACTTTTTTCATTGAATTTTTGCCTTAATTTGCAAGTGGAAGCGGGCTTTGCGAAGGAGTTTTCACAGTGAAAGATGAGACTTTGTTAGCCACAATACAATGCTTACAATACATGTATACCCTACCGAATTTCCTCTTATCTAAATCCTTGAGAGCGTCACAGAGAGACGGACCGACCAACCAAGCAAGCAACAAACTGTGTATTATTACATAGTGGGTAATGCAGTTTCATTTCCACGCTACAGGAAATTTACTCATTCATTTCTACTTCATTGTCAGAATTTGTGTCACCTTTATAATACAGGGTGTCTCAAAAAAATGTACTCACCCTTTAACCGTTGCTAACATGTTGTCTTCTCTGTGTTGCAGGTGTGAGGTTCGAACCTTTGCAAACATGATTCTTTAATCACGTTTAATCATGTTCGCAAAGGTTCGAACCTCACACCTGCAACACAAAGAAGACAGCATGTTAGCAACGGTTAAAGGGTGAGTACATTTTTTTGAGACACCCTGTAGTTGACGTGCATCCTCAGCCTGTGTGTACAGTTCCTTCCCTCACTTGGAAAGTAGGCACAATTACTGGAAATCCTCTCCCTCCAACCAGGACCTAACTCTGCCTACACAGCCCTACCCTCTGGCAACTGAACCCTTCATCACCCTTATTACACTCCGACGTGGGACATGCAACACAACACGCTTTTCACTGGCTGATCGACCAGCTTGGTCGACTGGTGAGCGAATCTGCTTGCGAGCGGGAAGACCCGGGTTCGAATCCCGCTGCCGACATGGTTGACGCGGCTAGAAATACGGCATGGGACTTGGGTAAACAACCGAATAATTATCGAAGTAATTATCCGACCCAAGATTGGGCCAGAAGGTTCGTTCCTATAGCCTCATTCTATTCTATTCTATGATACCGCGGGCAGCGTGTAAATAAGCACAACCACAACATGTTCTCAGGTCTCTGTTGAGTGCAGCGTTGGCTTCATAAACACCTTAGCTTTTGTTCTAGCACACTTTTTCAAAGAGAACTTCAAGGTTCATTTGGACGATAAAAAGAACCTAACCGAATCTGAGCTATTTATTTCTGGAACAGTTATACCAGAAACAGTTCCTTGTTTAGTTAGGGCGGCATGGTGGTGAACTGGAGCTGCTTTGTTTACTAATTTCTAATGAAACTTTCTGCTTCATAATTAATTCGTATCCTTGGTGGCTTGCAAATGCAATATTTCCGCAGGAAACCTAAGTCCTGGGAATTATATTCGTGTTTTATTAGTTGCCATTTTAACTGCATCTAATAACACACGAATCAACATTCGTGTTTTATTAGATGCAGTTAAAATGCACCACACAACAGGGGGAGAGAGGGGGGCACCATGGAACAGAAGCACTACAATTACCAGCACAAGAAATAACAAACAAAAAGAGGCAGCACGATGTTCTAAAATGTTCTCCTATTGAATAACACGCAATACAAGGCTAATGTTCTATTGGA
>VCRD01006187.1:4415-28869 GCA_006783055.1 Trinorchestia longiramus
GTTACACGTGCAGCACCTGCGTCATGTACAAACACGAGCTGCATCTGTTACACCTGCAGCACCTGCGTCATGTGCAGACATGAGCTGCATCTGTTACACGTGCAGCACCTGCGTCATGTGCAGACATGAGCTGCATCTGTCACACGTGCAGCACCTGCGTCATGTGCAGACATGAGCTGCATCTGTCACACGTGCAGCACCTGCGTCACGTGCAGACATGAGCTGCATCTGCCACACGTGCAGCACCTGCGTCATGTGCAGACATGAGCTGCATCTGTTACACGTGCAGCACCTGCGTCATGTGCAGACATGAGCTGCATCTGTCACACGTGCAGCACCTGCGTCATGTACAAACACGAGCTGCATCTGTCACACGTGCAGCATCTGCGTCACGTGCAGACATGAGCTGCATCTGTCACACGTGCAGCACCTGCGTCACGTGCAGACATGAGCTGCATCTGTCACACGTGCAGCACCTGCGTCACGTGCAGACATGAGCTGCATCTGCCACACGTGCAGCACCTGCGTCATGTGCAGACATGAGCTGCATCTGCCACACGTGCAGCACCTGCATCATGTGCAGACATGAGCTGCTAGAAGGGCCCATCAATGGCGCTGGATGCATGCGTCTCTCTGCCTCATTTAATAAAGTGAAAGAAAATTGGCTGTTGCGTCACGCAGAACTAACGTCTAAAAATGGCCGCTGCATTTGTAATTTATGTACGCTTAAATAAAATTCAGTCAGTCAAATTTCAAGTTTACCAAAATAAAACGAAATATTTCAAATGTAAGCTGAACGTGCGTCACTGTAATACACGTTACAAAAAATTGGTCAAATAATTCTTTAGGAACTTGTCAATAAAAGTTTTTAAAGCAAAATTAAAATTAGATAACCTGTTGCCTAATTAACTTATTGTTTAGTTGAATAGAAGATAATTTGATGAACAAAATCTGCGATTGCGTGTGTGATATGACACTGACACCTCTCCAACAACAACGGAATTCCAATTATCGCCCTAGCCAGCGCTCCCAAGAACAGTGAATTTAATTCATCATTCTGGATAATACTCACAAAAACATTTAAATTTCAATCCCCTTCTTCGACGCCGTCCTAACTGACGAATAAATTTTCAACATCATCCTGGATAGCTAACAACAGCTAAATTTCAACGATCATCCCGGATACCAATCCCAACAACAGCTAAATTTCAACCATCATCCTAGATACCTATCCCAAAAATGGCTGAATTTCAACTCTCATCGTGGAGACCGATCCCAATAACAGCTAAATTTCAACCATCATCCTGGATACCGATCTCAACAACAGCTAAATTTCAATCTTCATCCTGGATACTGATCCCAATAACAGCTAACTTTTAATCCTCCTCCTGGAAAGCACCCGCAGCAGCAGTGCAGTTCTAATCGTCATGCCTTACAACACTTTCCATTAAAGTAAAGTCCTGATCATCATTTCCGGAGCGCCTATTGCTTGAGTCAAAGGAACATTTCGTTACTACTCCCTTAAATCAATGAGCTCTGGACAGTCTACCGCTGCCACGGTCCTAAAAGAACTGCTTGTGTCAGCACATGCTGTGCGCTACTCGAATGAAGATTACTGAAACAGCGAAGTTTCGATTGAGGTGTCTTGTTGCAGTAATTTCTGCTATTTTTCAAGGGTAGCAATCACATAAGACAATTTAATGCATTAGCGATCCCAGCGCTTCAGTCTCGACACAAAGACAACGTGACACCCTGCAATAGCCGCAAAACTTTTTGTGCTTTACTATAAAACAACAATGCAAACACCTTTTTGAAATGATTTACATTTTTCTAATCACATCAATGAATTGGGGTTACTGTCTATAGTTTACCAATGTACGAATACGTTTTAGACTTAGTTCATCGAATGCTTAAATATCCCAATTTCTGTAACTCGCATCAACATCACGGTGCTATTTGTTCACGACGTGTATGAATTTGTACGGTTAGAAAGCTTGGAGGAAAGGAAGAGGAGTGTTGCATACTGTTTCGAGGGGAAATTAAGGCGAAAAATAACAATAATTAGGAAGAGATGTAGAAGAACGGAAAAAAAGAAAAACGCTATGCTCGCTACAAAATGAACAAGTCGAAATGAACTCAGCTCACAATTTATTTTCACAACTGATCCAGAAAAGAACCAGCAACCAAAGGCCAAGTACGACTGCCAGTGTACAGTATTAGCGCAGGATGACTTGTTGACCCAGACCCTGAGAGCGCAATGGTCGTAGCCGATTGCAGCTGTAGAACACATGAAAGAAATAATTTTTCTTCGATCCCAAAGATATTCAAATACTATTGTAATTAACTAAAACTAAATAGACCTTCAAACTGGTGCTGGAATGTTTTCTTCGCAGGTCAGGTGTTTGTGAGACGTAACATTCTTTGGAGCCAAGGGTCTGCCGTTAAACTGTGCCTTGTCCTGCATTGTTGTGCTGCTGTGCCAATGCTGTCCCGTGTAATCCGTATATGACATACACGATACGAGTGGCATTTAAGTGTTAACCCCTCCGATGTTTTTTCTCAGGACTGGAGACAGAGACATGCAGTTGGTTTTAAAATACGCGTGTTCCCGTTCTGAATGCGTGACAGATGGTATCATTGTACGGCCCACAGAACTCCAGAGCAGCTGCAAGAGTGAAGACTGTTTTTCATACTTGAAATGGCGTATGGCGTTTGTGTCTGTGCTTCCATTGAGCTGACTTGTGCTTCGTGTCAGGATTGAAAAACAGCATCCATGTCTCATCTAATGTCCCAATCAATGAAAAGAAAGTCTCATTCATGCCGTAATTACGCGTCAACATTGTCTGGTAACATGCCAAGCGCGCAGCCCTGTGGTCGTCCGTCAGCATTCGTGGCACCCACCTGGAGGTCACGTTTCGCATTTTCAGGTCTTCATGTACGATTGTGTGCACAGATCACATGGAAAGGCAAACTTTGTAGGTGATGTGTCCCATATTCATTTGGCAATCCTCCAAAACAATTTTCTCCACTCTCTCGATCATACCGTCAGACTGACTGGTGCGAGGCCGAGTCTTAGTTTGTTGCCAAACGACGTTATGCTTTCTTTGACCTGTTGCACCCACGAACGCGCATTAGACATATCCATGACACCATCACTACACGCGTCACTCAGCTGGCGATGAATTTCAATCAGTGTCACACTACTCAAAGGGAGAAAACGAATTATTACATGCTTTTTAAATGAAAATGCCATTTCTAGTATCAAAAACAGTCCTCACTTTCGTCGCTCCCACTAGAGTTTTGTGTGCCGTAGAGTGCTGCCATCTCTGTCACGCATTCACAGCGAGTGCACAAGTATTTTAAAATGAACGGCATGTTTCTATTTGATGTCGGTTCTGAAAAAAAACATTCGAGGTGTTTTGACTTGAATGTACCTTGTACAGCCATTGTAGGACAGCCGTCAATAACACGGCAACACAACCATCACTAACACGTCAACATAACCATCACTAACACGTCAACATAACCATCACTAACACCACAAAACCGTCACTAACACAGCAACATGATCTCCACTGACATGGCAACACGTCCATCTCTAACAGAACATCACAACAATCACTAACACAACAACACAACCATCACTAATACATCACTACACAAGCATCACAATATCGCAGAAAAGGAAGCCACTGACGCTCAATTACCTCAATGCAAGTCTGAGGTCTCCATGGCAACGCTGGCCACCCATAACGAAGTCGTTTGTGTCACAACAAGAGGACACACTCGAAGACAACACAAGAAGAGTCATGTTTTTATTTTATGTTCACAACACGTCGGGATTATGCACTCCGACGTGTTGTTACCCGCCATAATAGTAGGACGCCCCAGTATGTGCTGTCTACACCCTGTGCTGATATATATTTCACGCTATTGCAGTGAATTGTTCAAATGATGCTTTTAAAGACCTCTGAAGGAAAAATAATGAAATATTTCTGGAACTGTTTTACAGCATTCCAATTCTCTGGACATGAAGTACGATACCCTCCCGAGCACTTGCCCTACCCTCAGACTTTCTCCTTTCCATCAGAGTGTTTTGCCTTCCTCAACCCCCCATAGTTTCTTTTCTCCCCAAGTGTTTTCATTGTCCCCCTCCCCCTCATATTCTTATCTCCCCAGAGTATTTTCACTACCACTCCCTTATTCTTATCTCGCCCGAGTGGTTTCACTACCCCTCTCATATTATTTCCCCAGAGTGTTTTCACCACCCCTCTCATTCATCCCCTGTCTTCAGTGTTCTCTACACCACCAGCAACTTCTTCCTCTCTTCCAGAAATGTTCCTTTGCTCACCACACTCACCGAGCGAAACTTTTGGCTGCCGGGGCAGGAAGAACGGAAATGAAATTCAAATTTTCTTGAGTGTAAGAGAACGTGATAACAAAACAAGTGATCTCACTGCAACGAAAACAAAGAAATATTGTTCTTACAAATTTAGCATTGCTAATATAACGTGTGAAACAACAAACAATTTTTGGCGGTCACTTAAAGAATTTGTGCCACAGCTTACTTTAGACAACATTACAGAGAGAAAGCAGAAAATGCACGTCTTTTATAGAACACTTGTCCTATAGAATTAAAATGAATATGCCAACACAGCATTTATTATTCACATGGATATGTTACTATGACGAGTAGTCATTTCTGTAACCAAATACGTCACCGTCACTTTGTCCTGCTACTGACCCTATGTGACGATGCGTATTTTTACAGCGGTCTATTTTTTACGGGATTATTTAATTAATGAATTATAAAATGGAAAACGCTTTTCTGCCTACTTTTGATTGTACATTGATAGATTGGTGATAAGTTCTTTTCTCTCATAATTTACGTCACTTTGGTTTCGATGCATGGTTTTTCTGCATGCTGTCCTTCCCTTATATTTAAATTAATACTAGTAAATGACAATTAATTAAATGCAAGAAACATACATCATCGCACTTGGAGGGACTCTAATTCTCCGAATACATGAAATGGTGAAAGGTTCCCGACTTTCCTTTTAATGGCAAAATGAGAGGATTATAATACACACAGAAACTTTAATACATGTTATTCTAAATATGACGGGATGGGAAATGCGAGGCATCTAGCACATTTTGGCAGATGAACCACAAATGTATTATATCCTATTGAACCGATTAATTCTCTCTTAACATTTGAATAGTCAGTGCACACAGAACCATTAATTTTAATGAACGTTCACATCAAAATACGAGATTTCACCCCATCTCTAGAATTCATCTATCTTGACACAGTATTAACCTTATTACTTGCCATTACACTGATGATGACACTGGTGACGAGAACATGACAAATTAACACGCGCAATCAAACCTTAATAACACCACTATTTCCTTTCCCATTACTTGGGAATAACAATAATTAGGAAGAGATGTTGAAGAACGGAAAAAAAGAAAAACGCTTTGCAAGAAAATATTCCCAATATTTTGCCCAATTAGATATTCCCTTACGTACACGGGTTAGTGCACGTCTAAGATCTACTGCCACTCATCGTTGTGATAATTAATTTAATTGGTCTTTAATCAACCTAATCCTTATCCTATGCAAATCCCTAAGGCATCGGAATTCACCCTCACATCCTAACAGGTTTGCGCCTCTCCCTCGCAACCCTGGCCTCCAAGTCCTTGCTTCTGTCGCTCTAGCTCCAATCGCCTACATCGCTGCTCAGGTCTAGCTCCCCAGTCTCCTCATCTATCCTTCCTACCGTTTTTATACGAGCTTTGCTCCTCCCACGTATCTTTTCCATTTTCCAATCTCCCTATTCGTCCAATGGTCTGATATAGGTTGCTAAACGTCTGTGATATACTCCGCCCACTTTGTGATTAACTTGAAAGTTACACGACTGCGTAATTCTTGAAAGTCATAAATTCTCTACAATAAATCTGCCTGTGTTTGACATTTGCTTTAACACGTTTGTTGCGATTGCCTAGCTGGTGCAAATCTTTACTTTGTACATACAGTCACTAGAAAGCTTTGAAAAAATTACAGAACCTAACCTGAGTGACCCACCAGTGGGTCGCATCGCAACAAACGTGTTAATTATGTAACCATACACCGTGACTCGACTCGAGTGCAGGCGCTTGGCTGTTGTCCGAATGATGGTGTTTACGTAGCGGAGTTTTCTACGGCGAGCGGCCTCTATAGTTCCACACCTCTGAACGTAGATGTCGATACATACACTTAATGCTTGCCCGAACATGAAAACCTATGCATATCATTACTATCATTACACCCGTCACCTTGTCCTGGTACTGACCCCGTCTCCTTGTCCTGGTACTGACCACGTCATCTCCTCTACAGGACGAGGTGACTCTGGGCTTCAGAACAACAGCACAACACAACAAGATAGTTGCGTGATGTTGTCATGGCAACCGTGGAAGTAAGACGACTCTTTCAAGAGACGGTAAGCTTATTTTTCTTGCCGTGCAGTGAACTATGAAACTGCGTTCATTATTACATCATGATCACACTGCGCTGTGAACTGTGAAACTGCGTTCATTATTGCGACATCGTGATCACGCCGTGTTGTGAACTGTAAAACTGCGTTCATTATTACGACATCGTGATCACGCCACGTTGTGAGCTGTGAAACTGCGTTTATTATCACGACATGGTCGTGATCGCACAGCATTGTAAGCTGTAAAACTGCGTTCATTATTACGACATTTTCATGATCACACAGTGTTATAAACTGCGAAACAGCGTTCATTATTACATAAAGGTCGTTACAACTCCATACAACTACGTGACAGCACACACACGTTCACACTGTGCGTGTCATGAATGCACTAACCACCTGGAATAAACGTGCAGCATAGCCGCATAGGATGAGCTACACAGTTTCTGAAGAGTCTCCCCAGTTTATGCAACTGCTTCATAGTTTATGTAGCTACTGCCTAGTTTATTTAACTGCTTCTAGTATATTTAACTGCTCCCCAGTTTATGTAACTGCATCCCAGTCTATGTAACTGCCTCCCAGTTTATGTAACTGCCTCCCAGTTTATGTAACTGCCTCCCAGTTTATGTAGTTGCATCCCAGTTTATGTAACTGCATCCCAGTTAATGTAGCTGCTTCCCAATTTGTAGAGACGTTCCTCACGGATCCGAGATGAGAAGTCAGAAGAGAAAGAAGAACTCTCAGTCTCTTCGTCCCTGAACTTCCAACACGCCGCGCTACAATGTACGAACAGCAATGCGCGATGACGTTACAATCTGCCTTTAGCCTCGCAGGACTAGGATGATTGAACGACTGCTGTAGAGACACATGTCACTGTACTTCAAAGACCATTAAATATAATAATGAAATACTTAATCTTACCAAGATACTTCCCAGTTGTTATTAGAAGATATTGCTGTCTGAAGAAGTATTTCCGTACATGGATACACGCTTAATGTGCATCCAGGCAATAAAAATGTATAAATATATTACATAGTTAAATTGGCGCTGAAAAGAAAGCTCTTACTGCAGCATTGTCGACTGAACTGACGGAGGTTGTTCGTAAAGTTTAGTGTTGCTGAAGATAACTTCAATTAGAATATAATATAATAGAATATGGAAACAGGAACGAGCCGTTTGGTCTATTCTTGGGCTACTACCGAAGTCCCATGCCGTCTAGCGTAAAGGTATCAATCACGCACATGCACCTTATCATACATAAATATTTCAATAACGTGTGTACATCTTAGTTAATTACAAGCATTTCAATCACGTGTGTACACCTTAGTTAATTACAAGCATTTCAATCACGCAAACACACTGCAAAAATGCATACACATGCCCAGAGTTAGGAATGATATGAAATTAGAACTTTCCAAAATTGGAAACATCCTATCCCAAAATTTATCGAAACGATTTTTGAACATGTTCACAGGGTCAGCAGAGATGATATTTTCGGGTAGCTGATTCCAGGTTCTGGTATTTTTGACTGGAAAGAAGTTTAGAGCCTGAGATGTCGTGTAGGTTCTTCATATTAGTTTGTGGCGGTTATTCCTAGATTGCTCGTTATCGCCTCAGTCAAAAAATCCTTCTAGGGTAACATCGTTGAAACCATTGAGACATTTGTAGGTCTCGATGAATTCTCCTCAGTCTCCTTTGTTCTAAAGAGATGAGCTCGAGCTGCTAGAGACTCATTTCGTAGCTGAAATTGCGGAGTGCATGAATCATCTTCGTTGCTTTTCGCTGAATGAATGAACAGTAACGTGGTCTTGCTGAAGATAACTTCCATTAACGTGGTGCTGAAGATAACTTCCGTTAACGTGGTCTTGCTGAAGATAACTTCCATTAATGTTATGTTGCTGAATATATCTTCTATTAACGTGGTGTTGCTGAAGATAACTTCCATTAACGTGATATTACTGAAGGTAACTTTCATTAACGTGATGTTGCTGAAGGTAACTTCTATTAAAACGTTTGTTGCGATTGTCCAGCCGGTGCAAATCTTTACTTTGTACACATAGGCACTAAAAGACTTGGAAAAAATTACAGAACCTAACCTAAGTGACCCACCGGTGGGTCGTATCACACTCAACGTGTTAACGTGATGTTTCTGAAGGTAACTTCCATTAACGTGATGTTGCCGATGATCTCAACATCTATTACCGTAATGTCGCTGAAGATATCAACTTTCATTAACGTAATGTTGCTGTGGATATTCACTTCCATTAATGTAATGTTGCTGTGGATATTCACTTCCATTAACGTAATGTTGCTGAGGATATTCACTTCCATTAACGTAATGTTGCTGTGGATATTCACTTCCATTAACGTAATGTTGCTGTGGATATTCACTTCCATTAACGTAATGTTGCTGTGGATATTCACTTCCATTAACCTAATATTGCTGAAGATATCAACTTTCATTTTCACGCAAATGCCGAGATGCAAAAAACGGAAATATTGAGGTACAGAAAAATGAAACTATCTTCAGTGTTCTAACTCCTCCTACTTACAAGGGTAGAAAGTGGAGTAAATGTAGAATATGACCGGTCGAAGTGGCTATTGCAACATCACTTTATTTTAGTGCGTACTGTGTATATTGAATAGATTAAGTTGGTATGGAAGCAACATAAGCAGAATTACAGATGAGAGCAGTGATAATTATAGAGTAAAAGAGATGACGCAGCATTCCTAGAACAGGCTTTACATTCTGCCGTGTGTTGTTGGACGGACACAGAGAGAGAGAGACGTAGATCTTAGAGCTCTCAAATAGCTCCTGTGGAGGACGAAGATATGGTATTGAACTATATATTTTATAGCGCTAAAATACCTCCGCAGAAGGAAAGATATGGAACCATTAATCTTATAGCGCTAAGATACCTCCGCTGAAGGACAAAGATATAGAAGCATTAATTTTATGGCGCTAAGATACCTCCACTAAAGGATGAAGATATAGAAGCATTAATTTTATGGCGCTAAGATACCTCCACTAAAGGATGAAGATATGGAACCATTAATTTTATGGCGCTAAGAAACCTGCGCTGCAAGACAGAGAGATGGAGCCCAGAAATAGTCCCAGTTAAAGACATACTCGTAGACACGGGATCATAAAGGTTAAAATCCTAAAATAGCCCCAGTTAAAAATGTAAACATCGTACCGTAAATGACAAAGCCCTAAAATGGCCGCAGTTATGGGAGTAGACATGGCGCCATAAGACCTAGGTCATCAAATGACCACAGTTATGGACGTAGACATGGCGCCACAAGACCTAGGCCATCAAATGGCCGCAGTTATGGACGTAGACATGGCGCCACAAGACCTAGGCCATCAAATGGCCGCAGTTATGGACGTAGACATGGCGCCACAAGACCTGGGCCATCAAATGGCCGCAGTTATGGACGTAGACATGGCGCCACAAGACCTGGGCCATCAAATGGTCCTCGGCAGAAGCCATTTCGCGCTCTGATCGCAAACGAGTCACTCCAACAGCTGATCAAAAAATAAAGAGGCTTTTATGTCGCGGTGATCATAAAAAACTCATACGCTCCTTCACAATTACATCGTTCCGGAACTCCTCAAGTTCTTATGTTTTAGGTAACAATTTTAGAAACGAGGAAAAATATTTGGAAAAGGTGAAGAAGTGCGTAGAATTTTAGGCAACGCTTTGGTTTCTAAAATTTCCAAAAGCTTCTTTAAAGCTTTCTTGGCACGAAAATGTTTCTTTTCAATTAAATAGTTCAGAGCTGCAAAGTGTATATTTTTGTGCCTGACTGTGAAAAGTTTGTATTCCTGGAACCACCGGGGAGAAAGTATTCAGCGCCTTCTAGATTAAAGGGAACAGGCTCTTGGCTTAATGCGATTGAAGGGTGTGGAAATCTTTGAGAAACAGACTCCACCAAAAAGTTTTCAGAAAACTCAGGTTGGAATTAATGTTATGCCGACACCATTTGATTTGCACTAAATAGCATTTAGGCTTTACTTGTGTATTAATACAAGATTTATTATTCAATTGCAAATTAATTTTAAAAAAACTCATTAATGGAATTTTTCGAAGTCAGAGCACCCGTTGGCTGGCTCAAATACCAGACCTGTTTTTAAAGTAAGTATCGTTTTGAAATAATTCAACAAGTAGACTTTTCTCAGCAATTTCATTTTTACCTGAAAGCCTGTACTTTAATCTACTTTCTTGCATTCTTTTCATCAATATTAAGGCACTTATCACATCATACAACTAGATTTTGAATACCATCCTCGTAAAAATTTTCCGCCTGATTAGACAACCATTGCGACGCGGTCGTTTTGACATATTCATCGTTGTGTAACAATTACATAAAGAACACTGTTTAACACTGGAGGAAACTCATCACATAACGTCGAGATCGTAAAGCATCTGTTCTCTCAAACTTTTTCATCAACTTTCTGCTCCAAATCGTCAGTAATAACTGAAGGTCGTCCACTTTGTTTCTCATCATGCACATTCGTACGGCCATTTTTAAAAGCTCTCACCCATTTCCGTACCATCCCATTGTTCATGTTTTCTCCATACATTTCACCGATCTGACGAAGAATTTCAGTCTCCTTCACGCCTTTAGCAATGAGAAAACGAATCACAGAGTTTATTTCACAGTCGGCGGGATTCTCAATCGGAAGAGGCATTTCGAATACTCCCAATCAAACGAACACACGACGAATGACTCAGTACTGGCGACTATAGAGTACCAACAGAGTGCAGTACACAACGCGCATGCACCAAGCCCATACAGCTGCGCTGCAACGAAGAAATTTCAAAAAGGTACTCTCTTTAAAAACGTTAAACAGCGATATCTATTAATTCAGTAATATTTACAAGCATTAGGGTTATGTAATAGTTAAATAGCGATATCTATTAATTTGGTAATATTCACAAATATTTGGGCTATGTAACCGTTAAATCGTGTTATCTATTAATTTAGTAATATTTACAAGTATTAGGATTATGTAATTAGATACTAGGTGAATTAAAAGAGAAATAGTTCGTCTTTCTCCAATGTTTGAACACGAACTAAAAACAATCTACATTATTGCCGGATGACTCTAAATGACAATGCACTTCTTCAGAACACATTTTTAAAGAGGTAGAGTAGTTTTGCATGTTCATCCCCATGCTTCAACTGTATTTAAGCAATAAATACAAAAAACCCTCAAATAAACCTTTTTTTAACTCTTCAACGACCATATTTTTAAAAAGATAAATACAACACAACCACACGCTGCTCATTGACTGATTGTACAACCGACAACGCCTAAACATACAGAACTGCAACGTGTTTTCAACGTTCTCAATGTTTCGAGTGCAGAGCTAGATTGAAAAAACAACTCGAGTTTTGGTTTAGCACACTTTCTCGACACGAACATTAATGTTCCTTTGGTCGTTAAAGAATTATATGTAACCAGTTTTCGAGTTCTCGATAATTCACCACTCATGAGCTTTTAATTCAACGAGTTACGTGTTTCAGAAGCGGTGCGAGGTTTTTAATTTCATTAAAAGCGATTTTATCAAATATTCGTGCAATTGACTATCACTTCTTAGCGGACTTGGGGCGATCATTAGTATCATATCGACTATTTGATAGCTGCTCATATTAATGTTAGAGCTATACATTAATATGAAAATGGCAGCCACTTGAAAATTGCTTTCAAAAATTCAGGCTTTGAATATAACGCTTTTTTGTGTAGCATTCACATATATGATCTCCAGCATTACACAAAGAGTAAAATACACGCTCTACACGCATCGTTTCTGTTTCAAAAAAATATTGAAGTCCCACGAACCCCACAAAGGGCGTTCCACTAAAAACGCAAGAAGCATCCCATTAACCACACAAAAAGCGTCCCACTAACCACACAAAAAGCGTCCCACTAACCACATAAACTGCGTCACACTCACAGCACAAAAGATGTCCCGTTGACCACAAAAAGCGTCCCACTAACCACAAAAAAGTCCCACTAACCACACAAAAAGCGTCCCTCTAACCACACAAAAAAATCCTATTAACAACACAAAAGGCGTCCCACTAACCCCACAAAAAGCGTCCTATTATCCACACAAAAGGCATCCCACTAACCCCTCAAAAAACGTCCTATTAACCACACAAAAAGCGTCCTATTAACCACACAAAAAGCGTCCTATTAACCACACAAAGGACATCTCACCATCTTTCATCATCCACTCAAAAGTTCATCCAGCGAACTCAAAGGCTTTTCCACACTTTAGTTCTTTTGCAGTTACCCCATTCTACATACCATCAAAGTTCAACCCTCTGTTCTATCACCTCGATATTTGGCCCTTCACCCTCACAGCTGCTCAGTATACAGAGTCCTGCACATTTTAGCACCCTTATCTTTTAAAAACCGCCAACATACAGTATGAGCTTTAATGTTTGCTGTCTCTCGAGCTTTCATTTCTCTACTCCTCTGACTTCCTTCCAGATCATCATTTTTCTGCTCGAAGTACTCCTCCAGACACTTCACTTCCAGCCAGCCACTCATACAGCACCATTGGTCACACTCGTCACATCTGTTTTCTTCCCTCGATCACTACACGGCACCTCAACAAGTGCCTTTGACGGCCATTGCACAAACGATCTTCCTTTTTGTTCTTCTAGACTCTATAAGAAGAAAAAGGAAGATCGTTTACGTAATGGCCATGTAATGTAATGTAATGTACGAATGAGTCAAATTAATTTGTAGGTTTATTTAAAGGAAAATAGAGTCATGAACGTAAGAGATATTTTTATTTTCGAAATATACAAATCATGTCATATTTTCTGTTCTTTTCTCTTTTGTTGCAATTTTTTGTCCTTTTCTTTACCTTCCTTTAATGAAACCTACCAAGGAGTCAGACCATTTTGCCACACGTCATACAAACAACACCTCTTCACTCCACCACCATTCAAGTTTATTGTCAGTCAGACAACCAGGGCACACATTAGTGTAATCACGATATTGTGTAGTAAAATTGTACCTTCTTGTAAGACCACAAACGCTACACTTTAGGAAAGATGCTGGCAGGAAAATAAAAACTACACTAATGGTTAACATAGCTATTTTTCGGTGTAAATAAATCGATACACGCTTCAACAGCACGAGTGCCGCTCACATAACACAGAGCTTCCGCGTGCAGAGCAATTTTCAAGATAACAAATGTTCATTGCTTCGCTAAGGAGCAAGCAAATTTCACGGACGATCAAACAGGAGACTAATACCAGCGCTATCGTGCCCACCAAACAGGGCGAGTTTCCATGAAAATTCGAGCTTTATTGAGGACCCAATACCATCTCCTAGGGCGGCTTATGAAATCCAGCGACTCGCAAACTGCCTGTATGATAATTCATTCCTGTATTCTGCCACGAAATGTCTCCATTGTACTCAGTTTAACAGTTGTCACATTTGATACTTGTAAGTTACATTTGACAGTTGCAGGTCACATGTGACAGCTGTAGGTCACGTCTAAAACGTCAATAATTAAATGACGCTCAAGAATGTCGTGAATGTTAATTGTTTGTCTCATTAACCTCGTTCGGCAGCTGCTACGGCGTCAATAATTCAGTCATGCAACAGTAACTATGCACACAGATGTAAAATAAATTAGTTTTTGCTGCTTGCTTGGATACTTTGAACTTTCGAGAGAATGACAACCCAAACAAGAGTAATTTCTGACATTCAAATTTCAGATCATGTGGTTCTCCGGTAGAGAAACGCAGGAAACTATACGCTATTATTTACAAGTACACCCACGCGTGGAAATTCACGTGTTCTCACTGAATTATTTCGTTTTATTTTCCAGTGCACGCGGGCTTTGTGAAGGTGTTTCCACATTGAAGGATGTGCCTTTGGTATCTCCCAATACAATGCTCACAATACACGTATACCCTACCGAATTTCCTCCTATCTAAATCCTTAATAGCGTGATAGAAAGACGGACCAAGCAAGCAAGCAAGCAAGCAACACACTGCGTTGTATTATATAGTGGAATGTTGTCTAGCAACCGTTACCTGGTGCTTGGATTAAGAAGAAAACAAGAACCATGTCCAGGTGATATTATTTTCAGGGCACCTTATCAATTTAAGAAAAAGTTCTGCTTACAAACATCGTTATGAACAAATAAAAGAGAATGGTGACGTACAAACGAAGTAGTCATTACATGAAAACTAGACAGTTCCCGTAGAAATTCCACGATTTGGATTTGATCAATTTGAAATTATTATTAAGATAAGTGCAATAAAGATTTCAGACGAATTATTGTGTTTTAAATGAATACTTTTCATTAATAAACACAGAACATCCATTTGTATCTTATCTACCGAAAACATGGCTCAGCTAATACCCGTTGAAATTCCTAGGTTTAAAAGTGATAAAATTAAGGATCTGTGAAATAATATACATTTTTCAGTTTTACCCGTGGTACTATCAGAATCTGAATAATTTTTTATGAATATATACAAAACTTCTATTCCGTATCTTATCTACCAATAACAGGGCCGTGTAAGCGAAGAAAGCTAGTAACGGAAAAAATTGATTATTTTATAGTGATCCAGCGCCTTTGGTATCCACAATACAATGCTTATAATCCATGTATACCCGTTCTGATTTCAGTTCAATTCAGTTGGACACCAAATAAATATTAAATAAATAAACAAATACACCAAGGTTTAGGCTTATTAGGTTTAATAAATTCATTAAAGATTTACAACGAATTGTGTTTTAAATGAATACTTTTTATTAATTTCATTCAGACCTTCCTTTCTGCATCTTATCTACCAATAACATGGCCCAGATAGTACCGTTGAAATTCCTAGGTTTAAAAGTGATAAAATTAAGGATCTATGAAATAAAATACACTTTTCAGTTTTACCCGTGAATATTTTTCATCAATACTTCAGAACTTCCATTCTGTATCTTATCTACCGATAACATGACCGTGTAAGAAATAGAAGCTAATAAGCCGTCAAAAATGATGGCAGGGATTTTGTGATTATACTTCAGCAGTGCTCGCAAATGAACAACAATTCCCGCAATTTCAATTTTTCTCCTTTCGTGCAAGTCTTCTTGCGACATGGTGGCTGTCCTTTCTGCAAATCTTTCCCTTTCTAATCTTCTCCTTTCTTCTAGTTCTTTCTGTGACATCGTAGCGCATACTTCAGCTTTTCTTGCATTTTCCACCTTTCTAATCTGTTCACTGGTTTCTTTTGACGAAGTTTGCCACTTTAGAGGCGTTTTTTCACCATCACGGTTTATCCTTGCTTCGCGTTCTTGGTTAATTTTTTGAGAGATAGCTCTCTTCTTGAGCTTAGCATCCATGACTCAAACATAGGCCGTATCACTGTCACTTTACTAAGATCTTTGCCTTCTTTTCCTCACGCGTGCTAGTCTGCGTTTCCTTCCTTCTAGTGTTTCTTTCATTGTTCTAATGAATTTTTCAGATATAATTTGTATCCAAAAACATACTTGTAGATGATACAGCATATCTCGTTCTACGATATTAAGGCTGTTCAGGAGCATCTTGCCGTCGAGAAAAGTTATATTTTGTTTATTATTTGGGCTGCCACAAGTAGTTGATAACTTCTTGATAAGGAAAGCCTCCTTCCAGCAAATTGTAAAGGCAGAAGGGCAAGCGGAGCTCCTGACACTTCGTGGCAAAAAATAGACAACAGAATCAAAAACTCACGCTCACGCTCAAAACACGTACCACGCTCAAAAGAAAAATATTATCAAATAAAATTGTACCGAGCTACTTTTCAAAGCGAAGCGGTTTTCTTACATATTCACAATGTGTCCGTTGTATGAGGCAGTCGATGTAAAAGTGCTGGTCCAATAGCATAGTTTGAAGTGGAAACACGCAGTCATTACGTAGAAGAAGGCTGTATCTATGCTACGTTTTAAACGAACGTTCTCCCCATCTTGCAAGGGAACAAAAAATGTAATGACCCAGTACTGGGTTCCGTATCCTAACTACCTGCAGTGATCCAACCAGGGGCCTCTACTCCGCGCGAAGTTTCAACTGCTACGAAGAAATTCAGCTGAAAAATATGCAAAATGGCTTATGTACGAGCGGATCAAAAACTTTCATGCAGTATTTCAACTTTCGAGCATACATTTCACAAAATGCATTTGCAATCTTAATTTAGGGATGAAATTTCATGATATCTCATCTTGTTATTTAGGAGACGAATTTTCTCCGATCTAAATCATTAGGAGCGCGACAGAGAGACGGACCAAGCAAGCAACAAAATATGTATTATTATATAGCGGGATAGCGGAATAGAATATAGTGGGACAAGTACTTGAATAAAGCTGTACTACGAAACATTTTCTTCATGAAGCGACACCATTTGAGGAACCGATGGATATAATCTGTAGCGATTATATTGAGAAGACAATATCAATTGTGAGAAAGTGGTCACAATGCAGTACACTGAAAATAAGTTAAAACATCTCTCTATCGTCTCGATTTTCCTACGCTTGTATAATTGCACCTAAGTGAATGGAATGAAGAGAAAGCTTTCTAAGCAAAAAACAAATCAATCTTAATTAAGAGAAGGGTTTGAATGATATTCAATCTGCCTTATTGTCTGAAAATTAGAGAAAAATGAGGGACAAGTACACAGTGGATCACGCCACCATGACATAAATCAACACAACTGAGTATCACAGAATCTTTGTTTGAGTCCTAGTTTTGGGAGTCAAAAGAGTAGAATCCCTGTTTAAGTCCTAGTTTTGGGAGTCAAAAGAGTAGAATCCCTGTTTAAGTCCTAGTTATGGGAGTCAAAATGACAGAATCCTTGTTTGTGTCCTAGTTTTGGGAGTCAAAATGACAGAATCCCTGTTTGTGTCCTAGTTTTGGGAGTCAAACTGACAGAATCCCTGTTTGTGTCCTAGTTTTGGGAGTCAAACTGACAGAATCCCTGTTTGTGTCCTAGTTTTGGGAGTCAAAATGACAGAATCCCTGTTTGTGTCCTAGTTTTGGGAGTCAAACTGACAGAATCCCTGTTTGAGTCCTAGTTTTAGGAGTCGAAATGACAGAATCCCTGTTTGTGTCCTAGTTTTGGGAGTCGAAATGACAGAATCCCTGTTTGTGTCCTAGTTTTGGGAGTCAAACTGACAGAATCCCTGTTTGAGTCCTAGTTTTAGGAGTCGAAATGACAGAATCCCTGTTTGTGTCCTAGTTTTGGGAGTCGAAATGACAGAATCCCTGTTTGTGTCTTAGTTTAGGGAATTAAAATGACAGAATCCCTGTCTGTAGGGCTAACACTTCCACTGCATTTTACAGAACTTCACAAATATTCCTTAATGCGTGCGCAAGAATTGTAATCATAGCACAACATCCCTGGAACTGCCGTGAGTTTTACAGACATTACCTGGAGATGGCAAGTTTTCCACATAGAAGCTGCTGCTAAAAATTCAGCTTAATCACCTTTGTCTGTTTTTGATTGCGCAACACAGCTGGTCATTGCATGCACAACACAGCTGGTCATTGCATGCACAACACAGCTGGTCATTGCATGCACAACACAGCTGGTCATTGCATGCACAACACAGCTGGTCATTGCATGCACAACACAGCTGGTCATTGCATGCACAACACAGCTGGTCATTGCATGCACAACATAGCTGGTCATTGCATGCACAACATAGCTGGTCATTGCATGCACAACATAGCTGGTCATTGCATGCACAACACAGCTGGTCATTGCACAACACAGCTGGTCATTGCACAACACAGCTGGTCACTCGATGCCTCACACTCACACACAAGTGACTCACACTAACACACAAGTGACTCACACTAACACACAAGTGACTCACACTAACACCCAAGTGACTCACACTCACACCCAAGTGACTCACACTCACACCCAAGTGACTCACACTCACACCCAAGTGACTCATACTCACACCCAAGTGACTCACACTGACAAAGTGACTCACACTCACACCCAAGTGACTCACACTCACACCCAAGTGACTCACACTCACACCCAAGTGACTCACACTAACACCCAAGTGACTCACACTCACTCAAGTGCCACACACAAGCAACTCACTCAAGTGACACATTCGCGCGCAAGTCTCATTCCGCCAAATGAACCTTACGAGTAATCTGACCAATTTAATTAAGCATAAATTCCAATGTCGACTTAGCACGTAAAGCTGCAATTAAATTAAAATGTGCTCTATTTCCTATTTCTAAGCTCAGAAATGGAGCTTAAAAAGGAAAATTTTGATAGTTTTTGTACAAAGAACTCAGTTTGAAACTGCTTGAATGTCTGTCTCGGTACGTCTGTTCGAGCGTTCAAAACACGCATGCATTTACGCCTTCATATCACACGTGTGTTCATGACCCTAAAATAATAATACTACTGCATAATCTACAGATGGTGGCATTAAAGCAATCATTCATAAAAAATATTTAGCTGCTGTATTATAATGAAACGAGGATATCTACGCTACCATGGAAGTCGGACACACTCGTAAATCATGTTATTTCATCTCGAAAACATTTCAAGTAAAAGGTTTAGAAGCCGCACTGGACCCAAATTCTCATTCCTGCAAACAAGGAATGCATTTTTTGACTAGTTTCAAGGAGAACAGGTTCCTCCGTGTAAACTGGTCAAATAAAAAATGGTTTGTTTTGCACCAGTCACCAAACAAACAAATCAACAGGAACTGGGCCCCAACAAACCCTCACACTGTAATCGTGGGCAAGAAGGCTCGCAGCGAAAAGTTCTGTCTTGTGTGGGACTAGGGATGGTAGATGGGAGGACCCTTCCTGTGGTTTGGCTTGAAGGATCCGTCAACTTTAACGTCTACCTGGAGAAAGTCCTGAAGAATATAGTCTGGTCTGCAGTTTAGTCTGTGGCCACCATACATTAGTACTGGGCTAAGCATGACGGCTCCAGCTGCCATATGATGCCCCCACGTCTCCAGTTCCTCAAACTCAAGTTTGGTATCATTTATTTAACGTAGTACGTATCAACATCAGCCCCCATACTCTCCAGACTTGTCCCTCCTTAATTTCTCTTCCTGGGCCCAGGCTATAGCACACATCACCAGGTCTCAAGCAAGCACTCTGGCGAAGTTGAAACGTATTGTAGACTTCGCAGCCAACATGAGGAAAGAGGATGTCAGAAAAATGACAAGGAACACCAAGAAAATATCAGAGCTGTACAGAAGTAAGCTTGGAGGGCATTTCGTACATTTGAAGCAATAAACACAAATGTGAAACTCATAGTGCATCAGGCCACCTTTGTTTTTAAAAAACTTAGCAATTAAATTCTTTATGAGCTTTTGCCTTCATATCACTATCTGTAGATCATCCTATAATTCCAACGCTGCGTCCAAAAAATTTAACGCTAATTTTTATACACTGATAATGGATCCATCACAAAACGTCTTCTTTATTAAAGCAACACTGCACATCTACTTAACTTGATGACATTAAATATCTCCTTCAAGGTTTTTTTAATTTTTTTAATTTTGTCGGGCAGAGAATTTGATTTGCTAGAGTGATGGCGTGCTGGCCTAGGCCTTTTTAGACCATTACCAAAATGAAGATCTTCCATGCACGATTTTGCATAAGCTCCTGAAAATTGATACAACAAACACACCTGCATGTGCCGAGTGTGAGCATTTTTGTGCTTGTATGAACGTGTGTGAGCATGAGTTAGTGCGTGTGTTGGACTGTATGCACGCGTTCATATGTGTATACGCACGCATGTATGTATGTGTATATTTATACGTGCTTGGACGTGCTTTACAAAAGAAGGAAGGAAACTTCATTTCATTCAAGTAGACATAAAATATGCAATGGTATTTCAATTCTTAATGCTAACATCTTAGGACTAGTGATCATGCTTCCAGCGACTGTTTCCGTCCTTTCTGTGACGTGAGGTAGAGGCTCGTAAGGACACGTTGCGATGATCCAGAAGTTTGAATAAATATCCATTAGCGCCCATCATACCATATATAGTAGGTGAAGTCCAATATAAATCATTCTCTTTAGTCCCATATTCTAAATGTTACTGTAAAATTACATAAAAATGAGTGAACATAAGTGGTCATTTACGCAATATTTTGATCAGTCTAAAAATAATTTTATTATTAAAGGGTTAAGTCAGTCTGTGAAGCTCCCTGGTCTCTGAGTGTTAGCCTCCGTCCGCTAGTACGTGTGTTGAATTGTATGTACGCGTACCTATGAATATACGCAGGCGCAGCAACCTAATTTCCTCTTTTTAGATGCGTTTTGCTTTGAAAAAAGGAAGTTATGTTGCCGCACACTTTAAGAACAGGTGACACGATATCATGGAGGTAAATTAAGTTCTTTGAATTAACTGTTCGACTCATAACAGTACAGTTTTTGACTACAAGGTGTGGTGTTACATAATTTGTTGAAATGTCATGCGTATGTTGGGCTGAAAAAATTCTGAAGACTGCAACAAATGGAAGGATATTTTTGTACGCAACACACATGTGAACGAAAGATGTATGAGTTGGTAAATACTCATTTAATAGGTGCGTAGTGTAGAGGACGTACACTAGTCATGCTACGAAGTGCCGTGCACTACACCACTGCTACACCAATGCTACACCACTGCTACACCACTGCTACACCACTGCTACACCACTGCTACACCACTGCTACACCACTGCTACACCACTGCTACACCACTGCTACACCACTGCTACACCACTGCTACACCACTACTACACCACCGTAATACATGCTGTAATACCACACCACACTGCAGTAACGCTTTATTTATTTTTAATGGCGTTTTAGTGCGTTCGTTTATTGTACTATTAATCAAGTCTCCAGAACTTTTCGTGAAGCACAAAATAATCTCCAATAAAACTATTCAATAAAGGCTAGCTAAGTCGTGCTCCGTTAACCCGACGGAGAAATTTGCAAAAATAACGGCACGAGGTAGGGTCAAGGTCTCATTTTCACGTCTCTGGCAAAAGTTCGAAAGAAAAAAGTGACACGAAAAAAACGTGGATTTCTGATGGTCAGAAAAAAGGGCAGTAATGAGGCAGCTCAAACTCGACCGTAAGTTCTGAGGACATCAAACACAAGGACTAGCAGAGCCAGGGTGTCCTGACTAGTCTACCTGAACTGCTGCTGAAATATGGCTGCACTGGTGTGACATTTATGGCTGTACTCGAATGATATTTATGGCTGTACTTGAATCATATTTATGGCTGTACTTGAATCATATGTAAGGCTGTGCTTGAATCATATGTATGGCTGTACTTGAATGATATTTATGGGTGCACTTGAATGATATTTATGGCCGCACTGGTATGATATTTATGGCTGCACTTGAATGATACTTATGACTACAGCTGTATAATAATCATGGCTGCCGTTGTATGATATTTGTAGCTGCAGTTGTATGATATTTATGGCTGCAGTTGTATTATATTCCTGGCTGGATTTGTATAATGTTCATGACTACATTTGTACAATATATATAGCTGCAGTTGTATGCTCACTCTCTGGTTATGCAAGGAAAGGGCCCAGCATATAAGAAGAAAAATGTCTTGTTCACGCCTTCACACTCACAACGTGAGGGGAAGAATGTATAGTTTACGCCTTTATACCCACAACGTGAGGGGAAGAATGTATAGTTTACGCCTTTATACCCACAACGTGAAGGGAAGAGTGTATGGTTAACACAATAAGACAAAGTTCTACCTTGAAAACACGTACTATAACAATGGTCGTATATATAGAATAACAGTCGATGCACACAATAAGTTTTCAAGCATTATTTCCTTTTCGACCATTTAAGACCTTACACTTACTATACATATGTTCCTCGGATTCGTGCTCGAAGGTAAAACAATCAAGGCATTCTTTTTAGCTCGCCGAGAAAAACAAGCGAAAGGTCACAATTAATAACACATCAAGTCCCTTCCCGACGACTATTTCGAGCAAGATGACTAGGAGGCCTCACAACACGCAAAGGTCTGACTCACCTCTGCTTTACTTATGCCAGTGACTCGCAGATTTTTTAATGTAAATCCAGCATTTTTTCCTACAGATCCATTGGCTGGTCTCATTTAGCCTCCGGAAAACAGACCCAGAAAACAAGCACCAAGCAATTGTGGGTAAACTTTGGGTCAGACTCGTCTAACGTTCCGGACTCAACTGTAATTAGTGATAATTATATCTAATTGTCAAAAAAAATTAATAAAGCTTCAGCGACTTCAAACAAGTGAGCCGGGCACAATTAAAAACTGTTGTACGTCACAGAAAAAATTACCTAACTTACAAACCAGATTTTTTCTGTAGACGATGATGGAAGACAATACAGAAATGAGGTTATTCGGTTTCTTCATATCTGACAACTCATCTGATTACAATGAAGCTGTAAGCCCAGGCGCTCGTACAACGTGAAGATAAGTTGTTTTGCACACCATGTTGTGGCGGGCAAGCCATCACGTGTCCTCATATCGCGTGTCGATGCCTCATATCACGTGTCGATGCCTCATATCGCGTGTCGATGCCTCATATCGCGTGTCGATGCCTCATATCGCGTGTCGATGCCTCATATCAAGTGTTGATCGTCATATCGCGTGTCGATGCCTCATATCGAGTATCGATGCCTTATATCGAGTATCGATGCCTCATATCGGGTGTTGGTGCCTCATATCGCGTGTTGATGCCTCATATCGTGAGTCAAACATCAGTCCACTTCTATCAGTAACTCAACGGTTACCACAGCATGAAAATAAATTATCTTGCATTTTAAGCCAAGCACAACTCAAATGAAATGTAGGTTATATCTAATTATTAAATCTTTATTCAGGGACAACATTCTCTGGATCAATTTAGCTCGACGTTTCCAGCCAATAAATGGTAGAAAATTCTGCGTTCTGATTCTGACCCGCTAGTCTCGACAAGCATCTCCAATTTGGTCTCTTAAGTGCGTGTTGAAATAGAAATAGAATAAGGCATTAGGAACGAACCGTTTGGCCATTCTTGGGTCGATACCCAAGTCCCATGCCGTAATTCTAGCCGCCGATGGTCAAGCACAAACAGATCACGGCGATTGCGGGTCTCGAACCCGGATCTTCCCAAAATGGCGGTGTTCATAATTAACCATCTCGAAGTGTCATTCTCTCTGTGTAACACAGGATGCGACAACATACCTTTTTTTCAAAGTAAAGCGCTTTGAAAAAAGGAAGTTGCGTTCCCGCAACCTGTACAAGAGATTTGATCAAGACAATACCGGACAACGTTCTGACGATGATGCCGTCCTCGAAGACCTGTGTGATAATATTGTGTATGTAATTAAAAGTTGTTTATTCGAAACCGAAAACTATTTCCACTCACTATTCACATGCTCCTTCGAGGAGCGAGGTAAATATATTCATAAAAGTGTATAATTTTCTTTCCAAAACGGTCATTTAAGGGCAGTAAAGCGTAATCAATAAGATATGAAGTTCTGTATCGTGGGAAGCCAGTTTTCTGAATACCGTTTACTAAGCAAACTATTCCATTACACAAAATATTTATAATTAAGCCTATTTTTATGGATAAGAATTATGGTGTATCACATCTAGATATCCGTAAAGCCACGATATCGAGACTGCGATAGAACAATATTCAAGAGTAAACAACAGTCCTATTGATAAAACCTTACCCTTTTCATACATTTATAACCATTAAATTAAGGCAGTACGGGATTTACTTCCGTATTTGTAGATGGAAATTGTCTGCAGAATGCAATGCAACTTAGCAGGATGTGTTTCCTAAATATTTGATATTAATGGAGCTAAGCCTTGGTGCATGGAGCTAAGTCTTGGCGCATGGAGCTACAGGTGGTGGACAAAATAATGGAAACACCTTCAAAAATCAACAAATTATAATTTAATATGGTGTAGGTCCGCCTTT
>VCRD01006189.1:3358-18364 GCA_006783055.1 Trinorchestia longiramus
GTACGAGAAGCAACGCAGTCTGAAGACCAAGTCAAATAGAGGTAAGCGAATTCGGGTTAGAAAATACCGTAGAGTTGCAACTACTAGTCTTAACAACAGGTTCAGTATGACCTACTGCAATTTCAGCAGCTCTTTTTGCTAAGATATCATCTGCATAATTTCCATCTTATGCTTGATCTAAAGAATTAATTCCTCGATAACCTCCTTGAATTCGTTGTTGAACCTTAGTACCAGGACCGCAAAATAAGTAGCCATGTTTTTTGTTGAACGATCCGTTTGGGACTTGTTAGGATTGAATATTAAAAGGTAATTTTAAATGCATCTCAGGTAAAGTAAATTTTCTAAGCATTGTATTTACAACACCTTTGCCAGTTTTTCACCATTAAGAAGCGATTTTAACTCGTTTATATAGCTTTGATTTTCAATTAATAACATCCGGGTAATTTAAGGCTGTATTATAGTTCATCACTTCTATAAGAAAGTTTTATAAACTTTAATTTCCAATGATTTAATGCTAATGTATTAATACCATCTGGTATTATATGCCACTTGTCATCACCACCATTCAATGCAATCATATTGTTTCCGTAGTATATAGTTGATGATTATCACCTTGAATATTATACATTTTTTATAGATAGTCTTCTTATTTAATGCTCTTTTATATTCATCCATAGTGATGTCATTTTTTGTCACATTTTTCTTTACTCCTTTTGCTTTGTTATCTACATCATTTTTCGTTTCATAACAATATAGTTTTGCTCTAAGACCTATAAATTCTTGGATAGGTAATCCATCAGTTTCATCTTTCATTTTTCCAACTATTTTGTTTATATCTGAGTATAGAAAGTGTTCTTTCGGATAATTCGATGTATCATATAAATCTTTATTTCTTTCCATATCTTTGTACAAATCTTTCGTTTTAATATCATTACATAATGAATCTGTATCAGTAAACAATAAATCTGCTTTTTTCCCTATTTTTTCTTGATATGATTAAAATGGAAATCATACAATAATATTTTACTTATATGTAATATAAAAATTCCTACATAGATTGGTTTATCAAATTTTAATATTTGTTTTTGCATATGACTAGCAACTAATTTTTTTGAGAATACTTTGAAGCCTTTAATATTGGGTTTATTGGCTAATCTGTTCAATTCCTTCACTCTTATGTTTTCCATAGTTTCACCATGTACTGAATTATTTATTAACTTATAAAAATCTTTTTTATATTGAGATTTAGCTTGTTGACGCTTTTTCGTATTTATGTCAATGTGAGGTTTCATCCATGCACTCACGTTAAATTCTAATATTCTGCGGATATTTTCTAACTGTAGTCTTAAATTTAAATATTGTTTCAGAGCTTCATGTTGTACAACATATTTTTCTCGTTTACTGAGATGAGGAACCAACTTATTGACCTCTTCAATTTTAATATTTTCTGGCGTTAATGGTAAATCATTATGAATATCATACAATTCTTCAGGATAATTTAAATCCACTTCTAAAATATAACCTTTAAGTGTTTCTAAGCTTGCGTTTAGGATCTTTACATTTGAAATTTCCTGTCGGTAATTTCTGAGACATTGCCCATCCGTATAAATTGTTTGCATTAAGGTAAATTATATAATTATTTGGTTTTTCTTTATTATATGTCTCAGGTATATATAGATTATATGCTTTCGCATATCGTTTCGATGTAGTTGAAATTCCTCCTCTTACACCTTTTTCAATGAACAAACACATATCAGGATTTTTAAATCAATCTAATTCTATTTCTGTGTGTTTTAGTAATGCATCGAATGACAATCCAGGCGCTGTAAAACAATGCACTGGATCAAGAGAATAAGTTTTCAAATTCATTCCTCTAAAGTTTTCAAATACATCAGCTAGCATTAATGTACCTTAAGATATAAATTATGGTAGTCTTTAAATGTTTTACAATTAAACTCTTTCCAAACGTTTAATGTATGTTGATATTCAACCACTGTTATGTGTTTATTATTTAGTCTAATGTAAAGTTCTCTTCTGGATGGTAAACTATCACAATTCATTTTCTCATAAGTATTCATATATTCATATGGATAAATCCTTTTTTTGTTAATTAACTCGAATTGTTCTTTATTTAAAAAGTATTTTGATAACTTCTTGTAATCCGTTAAATTTTTCGATAATTTATCTAAAGATGATGGCATAAATCTAAAAGTATCCAAGAATCGCAACTCTCTCATTATATCTTTATATCTTCCAGATTTTTTGCACATTTATGGATCTACTTTTATTGTATGGGTAAAACTGATATATTCATGATCAGTTATTGAAATGGCATTTAATTTTCCAGATCTCTCTCCTAAATCTTTTATGAACAAATGAGCATCGTACTCCTATAATTTATACAAAAACATTGGGTGTAATTGGGATTCTTCATCTTAAAGTTACACTTTAGATGAACAGCTCCTCGGAATATACCAGTAAGGTAGTTAGGATCTCTACGTTCATAATTTTCTTTGTTAAATTCTTTTTACATACATATCACCTTGTTGCGTTTGGATATTCTCGAAATTTATCTGATGGCAAGTACATCTTTACATTTTTTTATAATCCATAAATTCTCTTTGTTTCTTCTTCTAAATATCCTACAAACTTCTTAGCAGCTTCTTGACCGTTATAAATTTCTAATTTCGAAAATTGATCTGCCTCACCTTTCGTGTAACAACAAAAACTATTAGGTAAATGATTTTGTATATTCATAGAATATCTTGAACTTGGATCTGGCCTACATGAAAATATTGTCTGCAAAGTCGATTCAAAATCAGCATAAATCACAAATGGATGTCTAATCATTTTCTTATATTGTTCAAATTTCAGTTTATCTTTATCATATATATATTTTGTTAGAGTATGAACTGAACAGTCATTTACATGATTATGTAATGAATCTTCTCTTCTAGACGCATATAAACGATATATACAAACATGTTTTTCGTACTTATTACCTGTTTTAATGAAAGGGCTTAAAGATTTCATTAATATATAATGACTTCTATTCTCATTTGTTATTAACAATAACGAAACAACATCTTTATTTATAGTTTTTTCATCCTAAGTGGGCATAATTCATTATTATAATTGAAACTGTAAACGTTTACTGACATATTATTGTATTTCTTGAATAAATTGATGTCTTTTATTTTTACAGAGAATTTTATACCCGTAAATCTAATTTTTCTGCTTCTGCTTTTGATCTCTCCGTAATTATTTGACCATTTTTTAGTCTCTGTAAAAATATCTTGTCACACACCATTTAAAACACTCATCTTCATTATCTTTACATTGATAAATTTATAATGTGGTTTTTGAAACTTTCCAGGTAATTCAATGTAGCGATATCCTTGAATCGGATTGTATTCAACCATTGTTATACTAAAATCTAGTAATTTATCAATTATCCAGCCTGATGAATTTCTTGTATATTTGAAGGGCCGCTAAAATATCGGGATTAATTTAGTATAAAAAATTATTAAACTTAGTAATATTTTAGAGTTAATCTTTATACTTATTTCACGTCACTTGTGATTAGTATTTTCAAATGAAAAATTTAATCATAGTCGTGACTTCAAATTGTAACTCTCGTTTATAGAAGATCGTAGCCAACCACAAGCAGGGCTCCCACTCACGGGTTTTTCCACCCAGATCTGCGTTTTTGAGACCCCTCTTAGGTTGCTAGGTTTGATTTTTGAAATATCGCTAAATCTGGGGTTTTTTGAAGTCAGGCAGTAAATTCAGCCCTCATTACCTCATAGTGCAGTGGTTAACACTCCTACCCTACCCTTAACACTCCTGCACTCCTACCCTATTTGAATCCCGTAAACGTCGTAGTAAATAAAAAGGGATTGTGGCGTGGCACCCCCTTACAGTATGTATAACACTGAGATGTCAAACGACAGTGTAGCTGGTTGGACTTGACCCTTTATGTCAACGACCAAGTAGGGGACCTTCCAAGGTGGGGTGCGAGGGCGGTGACGTGCCGGAGCGCTAAGTAGCTATTATGTAGGCATATGTTCACATATAGCGAAGATGCTGAATATCCCTGATCTTGCTAGGCATGGGTAAAACGAAGATCGCATGCGCAGTATGAAACTCTATGGAGCTAATCTTACGTCGTCAGACCACTCTGAACCAATGGTCTTAAGATTAAGGTAGGTCATCAGCGGGCAAGGTTTCCATGTGTAGACATGCATTTCCAGACAGTAAATTCATCATTAACTGGAATAAATTGAATAATGCAGTTAAGAAATTTTGTTTCTATCATATGTTCACCGTATGATACACCATATCACCGTATGATACACCGTATGCAAAAGCATATCAGATACAAAACTACGCTTATCGGATGGGGTAGAATGTGTTCAACCTGTTTCTCGCCCGTAAAAACGAGTAACGAACAAGTATCTTACGAACTTGCTCTCCCGGCTTGTGTGAGCTTGTGTTGCTTGGCTCGTTACAGTGGCGTGACGTGCATTTTGATCGTAAACCTGATTGTGCATTCTTCAAAAGTGAATGTCTAGAAATTTAATATAGATATTTAATTTTCATATTTCAGCCGCACTCGTATTCAAAATGGCTAGCCCTCGAAAAAAAGATGTCTAAAAAGTGATAGAAGCAATCTTTCAAAGAACAATGGTTAAAGGACGAGATTTTGAAAGAGTGGCTTAACGAAGATCCAAGTGAAAAGGGTTGTAGTTACTGCACATGCTGTGATACAAAAATAGAAACACATATAAGTCAATGTTGTTATCGCATAGTAAAACTGCTATACACAAGAATAACAAATCTGCGAAATCAACAACGAAGTTAGATACATTTGTCAATAAACCGAAGCTTACAGAAAACGAGGAGGTGGCAAAGGCAGAAATGATGATCTCTGCTTTCATTGCCGAGCATCATATGCCATTTGCTCACACTGGTCATTTGATACAAGTGTGTAAGAAGCCTTTCATAACCGCAATATTGCTAAAGGGGTTAAAATCAAGCAACAAAAGCATCTTATCTCATTCAAGAAGGAATTACCATGAAAAACAAATGGAGGCTCTATCGACAATTCAAAGATGTGTCGGTGTCGAATAAATCTATACCTGATTCTGGTACTCTGCATAAGATCAAGGACGGATTAGACTACTCAAAATTCGGAATACTTTCTGATTTCATGACCAACCAAACTGTTTTGCCACACTCATCCACATCAGTATAAAGAATATTTTCACTTGTAAATCATGTCAAAACAAAACAAACAAACTCGCTGAAAACAGACACTATTAGGGATAGGTTGTTGGCAAAACAAGCATTGTCAAGGAGTAAAAAAACCTGTCACGATTGGAAACCTAAACCGGAATTAGTATAAGATTTCATCAACGGAGTATGTCACCAGCGTAATGAAAAGCGTCTTGCACAACAGAAAAGTCATCTTAATGTCGATATTTGCGCTGCAGACGAGAATTGGTAGAAGGAACAAGAATAAAATCAGCCTTACCATCATCGTTTTAACTCATGTAAGTTAACTTTTATTGTTTTCTTATTAAAATATGACTTCTAGGTTTTTTTTAACGAATCTGTTTTTTTTTCATGTTCAATCTAGGTTTATCTGAAAATTTTGAGTGGGAGCCCTGACCACAAGTTCTAAAACTAAATGCCGGTCAGTCCCTCACAACACCGGCGGGAAAATCTCGACCCCGATCTCAACAACGAACTCGACCCGAACTAAAAATCTTGAGAAATCCAGAAAAATTCTTGAAACGAATAGTTTCATTATTAATTTTCGTCCTGTGCATCGTAGAACCTTCATTCTGGTCTCAAATTAAAGCTAATAACCTACTCTCACTGCATAATTATAAATTAACCTCCCTTGCTTAACCACCCGCACTTTGGGGGACGCCGTTCATTGATACCCATTTTTGAGTCCACTAACGATATTTATACCTTCCGGGCGATGCATAGTACGAAAATAATTAACGAAACTGTTCGTGTCAAGAATTTTTCTGGATTTTTCTATATTTTCAGTTCGGGTCGAGTTCGGTGTCGAGATCGGTGTCGAGATTTTCCCTCCGGTCCTCACAACCATTATCCAGTGAACAACAATTCCATTCGCGCTTTATGTCTCTCTGATGGGTAAGTTTCTATTGATAATGTGTTAGGGAATTTGCGTTTCACTTACTTTCCAGTATTCCTTAAACTTATCATTTTCACTTGGCCTAGACGTTCCTCTGTAGGTTTAGCAGTTTGCTTAATTCTGGTGATGTTTTTCAGTGATTCGATGGATCTCTCGTCGTACATGATTCTGCAATGTGGTAAATAATTTACTTAGTGTCTGCAGTGTTCGTATTGTTGAGATTTGAGTTTACCATGCAGTCTGTAATGCAAAAAGAATTATTAGGATTTTCCTTTGTATAGCCTTAAGCAACAGTTTAAACCATGATGTCCTTATGTAAAACAATGAGTTAATTTACTATAAAATTGTATCGCGTAATCTCATTTCCGTGTAGTCACGTTTCATACGAATGACTTAGATTGTGTTTGAAGAAGTGCGGTGTAGTATATTTTGAATAATAACTATTGCGTCAGGCAATAAATATCACTGGCGAGTTTCGTATCACTCGAGTCTCTACGTTCGAGTATTTTATGACGGGCACACTGAAAGATCGACCAGTCGGTTTGATACTGTGGTTAAAGTTCACAGCCTCGGGGAGAAGCTGCCTATCGGCACCTCGTTTTGTATTTCTTTAACTGCCAGCTAATTAGGTACGATGCCTTAGTGTTTTACTCAGCAGTTGTCTGATAATGCTGTCTCATGATATTAATACTTTTGCTAAATTTTGTATTCATTTCGAGTTACTTAATAGTCTTTGTCCGGATAGGTCTACGTTTACGGATTTCAAGCTCTCAGTTTTGGTCCTAGATCTTGACCTCAACTTTTGCTCTGGTTTTGATCGTGTCCAATAATAAATCTGCAAGCTACGAAGCCGATCGTATCACTAACCCCAGAAGAACTCTCACTAAAGGACAACAACGTAAAAATAGAGTTCGCTAAATATCCTTCAACTTCTTTGATTACTTCTTTGTATAAATTTTCGATATCTATAAACTTCTTCGATATGTTGATAAATTTTCCAGAATTGAACCAGGCGTCACAGTATTTTTTTTTATTTTCAACTCTCACTTTATGAAACTGTACCTTTAGCTTCAATTGCACTTTCACATTATCAAATTTTTGTTTTTTAATAACCCACTTTACTTATGGTGTGAATTTTTCCATAAAAACACTAGAATCGATTATTGTAATTTTAGAGAATAGGTATTCTAAACATTTATCATCTATAGCCGTTTTGAGACCTTTAAATTTACATCCATAAGTATTTCTAAAGTGTTTCAAAAACTTTTTATGTGTATACTTATTAATCACTTCTTTTTTGCATATGTAGTGAATCGCATGGCTCCACTACAAACGAGTAGCGTGACGAGGCTAGCTTTCATCGGCCAATGAGCAAACAGGACAGAAGAAGTGAATCCACTGACGAGGCTAGGCCCTGCTACGACTAGAAGCATGACATTAACCAATGAGAGGTTACGCTCAGGCAGCAGTGCCCAGCCAACCGCCCTATATAACGAGGCTGCAATGCTCTGCATCACAGACTCCCTACCAAGCACTTCCAAAGTCAACATCTTCACCAAGAGCTCTCATCACCTAAACAACTTAACTGAGCCAACAGCAGAGCAGGGGAAGCAGAAACCAGCCATCCTGTCTGCAGACAGGATGGGGCTCTAACAACCCAAGTACTAACAAGAAGTGCACGTGCTCCAACTCACAGCGCACTCCCACTCCATACATCCCGGCGCTCTGCCGACAAGATTTCAGCACAACAGTACTAGACGTCAAGACGTACGCGGCAAAGAACGAATAACCAAGAACTAACATCGTATTCAAATGTCTTTATACAATCTATTAAACTCATCTTGCCTTTAATTGCCTTTTCTCCTATTGGGTTCCTCGACGGTCCCTTACTCCCTCAGGCACTCACTTCGAGGAAGATATAAGATCAAGATATTCAATGTCTGCTCGGCGGTAAGAGATGTCTGAGGGTTGGGTCTGAAGAGTGATTATTAAAGAGATCACTACATATATCTCACAATAGTACTCAGGTTTATTGAAATATGAATCAGATATTAATTTTCTGTTCAAGTTTTTTCTATGTTTTAAAGTCTTTTCATGTCTTTTAACTTCCTTAATTGTGACATGGCAAGCTTTACAAAATACATTTAATGTTTTAATCATGCTTATATCTTTTTTCCTGAAGGCATTTTCATATTTGGATTATTTATAGTTCTTATTTTCTTAAGACATTTCTTAGGATTCACATGCTTGAATGTATTTCTACTGTTACATAATGTGCCTACATCCAATGATTTTGTATCTATCATTTTTGTACATTAAAGAACCAACTAATTTAAAAAAAATCGGAAAAAATATAAACTAACTCGTTCTTAACCAGTTGTCTGTTAGATCTTATTACGTCTTCTCATGTAAAGAACGGTGAGCTCTTCTCTAATGTGTTTTTTACTCACAATCCAACAGCAACGTATGTATATGTACAGCCATTTGCAACTATATACAGACGGTACGTAGAGAGCGAAATACTACTGCACACATATATCAACCACAGCAGATTATTCAACAAGAGTCGTCCCCTTCAAATCCACACATCTTATCAGGCCACTCCTTAACATATGACCACTCAGGATACCCACAGATATGGCTTTAGATCTGAGTCCAGCTGGATTCCGGTGCGGCAAGTTGCCGATCCTTTGATCCTTTAGTCGAGCCCGCGACTTCTATGAATTGCGAAACTGCAACCCCGAAGCCACGAGCCACCAGATCATAAGAAAAAATTTCTGGGCTATTTCCGCAAACTTTATCACAGTCAAGCAATATTTTAGTTGAATTTATGAACGTAAAAATTATCTAGTCCAATTAAAATTAAATGAGCTTTTTTCAAAATTCTTATCTTGTTGTTAATGTAGTGTTGATTCTTAATGTTCATGTATAATAAAGGAACTTTTGACAAAAACACTCTCACCAGTACGATTCGAAACCTCACAGCTGCAGTCGAAATACCTGTTAGAAACTGGTTATGTAGCACCCATAAAAAACAACTGGATACGCAACACCCACAAAAAAACTGTGCCTGAGCTAAGCTCAGTCGTAATTGCTGTTAAATTACTGGTTACGCCACACCAACAAAAAACTGTTCAAGGGGACGTTTCATTTTCGTCAGATTTTAGGGAGACCTGAATCAAAATTAGAGGTGTCAACGCCAGCGTGTGAGTGTAACGTATAGTTACACATGCCTATTGTAAAACTAAAACAGTAGTATAATAAAACAGCCTGCGAACAAAATTCGAATTGGATTGAATGATCTCAAAACAAATAAAAGAAATTGAATTAAAGAAATGCAATAATTCAGTAATCCCTAATAGAATAATGGGAAACTCTATATCTATCTTTATTACACGTTTTTTTTAATTTCATCTGGGAAATCTGGGGCCCAAGG
Source organism: Trinorchestia longiramus (assembly GCA_006783055.1). Lineage (NCBI taxonomy): Eukaryota > Metazoa > Arthropoda > Malacostraca > Amphipoda > Talitridae > Trinorchestia > Trinorchestia longiramus. Next base: position 12,967 of record VCRD01006189.1, read on the forward strand.
TGGCCCATAAGTAAGGTACCTTTTTAAAACTATTATAGCTATAAAACTACAAATGGTGAAGAGATTTGGTTAATTCAGAATAAATGAGGAGATTTCAAAGTTTTCTACTAGCATATCAAGGCTACCGACAATCACAACATATTGTCCAAAAAATTCATAAAACCCACCCCCCAAAATGAATCGCTACGCAGTGGAACAACGAGCAAAAATAATGGAACTTTACTCTCGATGTAATTGTTCGGTTACTGTAGTTCAGAGGAATTACAAGAATATTGATGGTATTGAAAGAAGTCCTTTGAACAAGTGCATAAAAAACTGGTATTTAAATTTAAATAAACTGGCACAACAGCAGACAGATAACGTTGTGGCAGGCCACGGACCATACGAACTGGTGCTAAATTGAAGATAATAACAGATATTACCTTTTTCCAACAAGGTGGAGCTACAGCGCACACAGCGAAAGAAACAACGCAAATGTTAAAAACAATTTTTCCAAACAGAATAATTTCTGGTTTTGGTGATGTACCGTCGCCGCCTCGATCTCCAGATCTAAGTGCTTCTGATTTCTTTCTCTGGGGATACTTAAAGGAAAATGTTTACATTGAAATGCCTGATACTTTACAGCAATTGAAACTAAACATCATTAACATTTCGCCAGAGACATTAAGGAAAGTAATGAACAGCACTGTTGAAAGAGCACGCTATTGTTTGACTAATAATGGAGGTCAATACAAAGATATTGTATTCCTTAGTTATTCGTATTTTACTGTTTCATTTATAAATTATATTAAACTTTTAAATTTTTTCTTTCATTCTGAATTAACCAAATCTCTTTAACATTCTTAGTTTTATAGTTATAATAATTTTAAAAGGTACCTTACTTATGGGCCACCCTGTATAATAGACAATGTATCTCTATCTCTTTCTCTGTATCTGTGTGATTCCATCCCATTACTTCCTATCTATTACTGAAGAAAAATTATTGAACTGAATTCCGAACAGATATTCATGTACTACAAGCATTGTATTGTGGATAACAAACGCGCCGGATCACTATAAAATACTCAATTTTTTCCGTTATTGGCTTTTGTTTCTTAAATGGCCATGTTATCGGTACATAAGATACAGAATGGAAGTTCTGTATGTATTATTGAAAAATATTCACGAGTAAAACTGAAAAATGTATTTTATTTCATAGATTCTTAATTTTATCAATTTGAAACCAACGAATATAAACGGGTACTATCTGGTCTACGTTATCCATCGATAAGATGCAGAAAGGTAGTTCTGAATGAAATTAATACAAAGTATTCATTTAAAGCTCAATAATTCGTTGTAAATCTTTAATGCGTTCATCATTATAATAATTTCCGATTAGTTAAATCTAAATCGTGGAATTTCCACGAAAACTGTCTAGTTTAGGTTTTAATGAAATTTGTGCCACGAGGCTCTTTCCTATCCACGAGGCTGGTATCCTATTTCAGGAAGATTTCTTGTTCGATATCAATAAATGATATGAAACGGGGAATGATATTATTCTTCATTTTCATGTAGAACGAGAAAAATAAAATACACGTCTATTTATTTATTTTATTACAGCCTACAATCGTTATTCTGATGACGTTTTCATCAATGCGATTTCATCAATCCTAGGTATAAAAAATAATTACATAGGTACTGAGAGCAAGATCCAACTGACGGGTTTAAATTGAAATTATTCGAAAAGCGCTGGTGGTCTGTGACATGCTATTCCTCAGTATTTCAGCATTTTAGATTCATTAACTCTAACCTGTTCAGGACTTTTCAATATGACTGCTACATACATACATAATCCCTACCTCACTACAATATTTGCATTGCACATTCACAACAACAACTGACGCACAATTCTTCTTCAGGGGCTAAGACTTCAGGCTAAGACTTCTGAAGTCTTCCACTAAGCGCTTGGCAGACTTCAGGCTAAGACTTCTGTAACTTCTGAAGTCACCCATTAAGCGCTTGGATGACTTCAGGCTAACAAGGCAAGAAGCGAAATGTCATAGAGGTTGAGATCTTCATGCACAAAGCAGACGGAACTGTACTGATCACTTGGGATCCAAAAACTTCTTATGTTATATTTTAAGATCTTTGAGGGAGAGTTTCGTTCATGCCAGTTGTAAAAATATCAAAATATCAAGACTTCGCTTAAAATAGGCATGCCACATATTTTTCATTATGTGTTCAAAATGTTACGAAAATTAGCCATTTCTGGTCTGGTTCCCACGATTTCTTATTAAATTAATGGCATGTATTTATCGAATTCGGTTAAACTTAAGTGTTGTAACACTGGGTCATTAAACTTATTGGGTTCCTGAAAGTCTGTTCCTATTCGTGAAAAATATGAATGTCTATGAAGTGAAATAAAGGCACTACTTATAAGAATAGAATAGAATAGAATAGAATGAGGCTATAGGAACGAACCTTCTGGCCCATTCTTGGGTCAGATAATTACTTCGATAATTATTCGGTTGTTTTACCCAAGTCCCATGCCGTATTTCTAGCCGCATCAACCATGTCGGCAGCGGGATTCGAACCCGGGTCTTCCCGCTCGCAAGCAGATTCGCTCACCAGTCGACCAAGCTGGTGAAAGTCGACCAAGCTGGTGAAAGTCGACCAAGCTGGTGAAAGTCGACCAAGATGGTGAAGTCGACCAAGCTGGTGAAGGATAAGCCATATGTTTATAACAACGAGTGCATTCTTGTGTATTTTAAGCTCTATTTCACATCTTGGGTCAACACAAATCAGATGAACAGTACAAATGTACCCCAGAAGTTTACACAGAGAGAAGCTGCGTCGAGTACTTTGAATACGTCGTAGTGGTTCGTACTGTCAATGCTGAAAGAGCACTTCAGACTTCAGGTCTAAACTGCGGGCACGAATGACTATGCGGTTTTCTACAAAATTTAACTGATTTGGAATGGAAAATTTTACCTTTTCCGCTGTGCTCACAAAAGGTTTAACATCCAGAGTTTCATGACTGTTTCTTTCGGAACATTTTTTTATTTGAAAATGGAAACTTAAATTCAGTGGAAACATTCACCACCCTCCTGCTCAATTTTTTATAGGAAAATAATATTCAGTGGGTTCCCCGCATGTGATTTTTCAGAAAAAAAAATCGAAAAAAATAATCAGAATACGTTTTATCTTTTGACTTATAGTATGCTTCGAACTAATTTCTTTTTTGTATTGATACATGGAAACGAACTTTCGTGTTACCCAGAAATTCCTTTCAATTCCTTTTAGAAAACGATGTAAATGATAAAAACTTTATAAACCTTAGTTCTAAAAGTCGTGTGAATATTCAGCATAATAATACTCATAAATTTATAGTTTAACTCTCCCTCATCACCTCTGAAATTTTTAAATACTGATGATGGATATTTCAGTGATGATATTCTTTTTCGTCTTGAGGATACAACGGGCAATCAAAGCTTTTCAAAGATTAGTTGTTGGGAAAAACTTGCTTAGGACCTAATAGTAAACAATTAATAATTACTTAATTACTCTTCTTGAGCGCAACTGAAAATTCGGCGCCTGAAAACGTGAGATACAAGACTTGATTTTCCAATTTTCCTCTCCATACCGAGCTGATCTTGGGCTTCGTGACCATTTCATGACGCACGGACAAGAACAAAAGGAAATCAAAAACTTGGAATCTGCTGCCTATGCACTAATGTGTTCTCTCCTGAGGAGATGAACAAACAATACTTGGCTACATATGCGGATGCATAGAACACATATTTCTGAGAAAAATCATTTAACAAGTAAGACATTACCTACCAAACATAGTTGTTGAAACCCAATAACATGAAAATTACCGTATTCGAGTTCTCATTTGGTGTTAGAATGTGCATTTCATTAAAAACGATGTTCAAATATTTAAATTTTTACGTTCTTGGTCTTGAAATAACTATCCAGAAGCTGTTACACATCAAGTTTTGATGTACATAGTATATGTATATCATGAGCGGGTTTTTCATTTCACTTAAATGTGGCATGAAAAATGGTAGTGATAGCATTAATATGTACCTAAAGAGAAAAGTTTCCCTGATCAAGCAATTTTCATATAAAAGAATTTTTCGCAGTTAATTTTTATGTATATCAGTCCGATTAAGGTCAACTAAAAATTATTTGCAAGGAAAACTTGGGCATGCATGCAACTGAAATAATCAGTTGAAACATCATTGTATGGGTGGCGTTTCGAACTAACCCACACATACGTTTATAATTGTGGCTCGTCTGCAATCATACAAATGCTGCAAAAGTAACCTCCACACAGGAAACTTGGTATACGAATCAAGAGCTGAATGTATCACATCAAACGAAGTGACTGCCATGAGGCAGCGAGTTCTGCACTGCCTCAGTCGCTGTCATCCTCAGAGTCTTCTGAGTCGAGGTGCTGGCAGTAGACGGCGTAGTAGCGCAGCTGGTAGCTGGCGCTGCCGTCCGAGCCAGCTGGTGCAACCACCCGCAACCAATCCCGTAGTCCTCTTTTCTTCAAATACTTCTTCGTCAGGTATTTCAGGTACCTTTGTGAGTTGAAGAAACACTGTGTTATCATGAATGCAAATGTCTATTCCAGACTACATACATAGAATCAGAATAAATGCAGACCAAAGGAAGAGTACAGATTCAAATGCGAATTAGTATGAGCTAGTAGTATGTATTAGTATTCATACTTCATTTTTCTAACTTTACCGTGTGTTTTGTTACATCTAGTTTAGATATTTCTATCGCTTTGATCACTCTTACCAGTTGCAGATTTTAAATGTGGCATTGGGAGCAAAAACGTTTATTCCTATTTGAATGGATTTTTTTCTTTTTTTCTAATTCTACAGGGATGCTATGAAAAGTGAAAAAGTGTTTGTATACAAACAACTGCTTTTGAAATGAAAAAGTCTAAATCAAAAAATAAAATTAATTAAAAGTTCCAAGTAAAAAACACTTGACGTTTTACAGCTATCCGTACATACCTTTTTGGATAGTGGTAGTCGAAGGATGTGACAGTGATGCAGTTGTCAAAGGCTGCAATGCTGATTGTATTCGAAAGGTTCTTAACTCGACCGTTCACTTTAAAACGATCGCACAAGAAGCGTTCCTAGGGAGAACACCAAACATTGCATAGGTGAACATCTTGCAAGATACTGCAACATAACTTCCTTTTTTCAAGTGAAGGAAGTTATGTCGCCGTAAAGGAAGGAAGCTTGAAAAAATTACGTTATGTTGCTGCACCCTGTACATGGACAACGTCATTTTGTCTCGAGCACCTTTAAAAAATTTGGAAAGTAATACTGTTGTTTAAGTTAATTATAATTTGAGTATGTATCACTGGCTCTATATATTTTTAAATTTTTATCAG
>VCRD01006190.1:5158-23418 GCA_006783055.1 Trinorchestia longiramus
CCAGAAGTCCACTCTGTCACCCAGAAGTCCACTCCGTCACCCAGAAGTCCACTCTGTCACCCAGAAGTCCACTCTGTCACCCAGAAGTCCACTCTGTCACCCAGAAGTCCACTCTGTCACCCAGAAGTCCCGCCTAATGAAGACCCACAAAGAGACGTGAAGGAAGAGACACGCTGCTGTGGCTGTCAGGGCAGTCCTGCGTCCGCTGAGGAAGGATGACATCAGAAGCAACTTATCAGCCGCTGGAATTCATCTCATTTCCATTAGAGTTTTCCTGCACATTTTCTCGTATATATATTGAAGTTTATGTTTGATTTTGTTATCCATCAGTTGCTCCTCGAGTAAATTTTTTTGTGGTTATTTAATTCGTACGACCTGAACTTTGTGTATTAAGGTGGGTTTAACTAGGAAAGTTAACCTATGCATGATTAATTTATGCTGGGAAGTTAGTTTATGCATAAATTAATAGGGACTTTATTTTATATTCAGCAAATAAGGTTAGTTGCTTCTCGTGTTTCAAGAGAAGCACATTCTTCCTTTCAATATGATCACCACTGCATTGTCACATGCTAGTTTTAACTTCATCCATAATACTATGTTTATTGAACTATAAAATATGTTAAAACCTATTGAAAGTATAAATAACCACATATTTCATACAATGTATATATATATATATATATATATATATATATATATATATATATATATATGTATATACATAAATTGTCATGTATATATGACACATTAAGACATAGGTACAACAAGAACATACATAGTATTTCCAAAACTTCCAAAAATAGCAAAAACTGTTTACCTAATCAAGTGCATTAAGTATTATCGTAAAGTTGAATTCAAAGTAAAATGACAACAGCTTCTGGGCAATACATAATTTGCACGTTATTGATATCTCAGAACTTTGTAATTTCCGCTAGATTCCCACCATCTTAGAAGAATTCCCGCTAGAACGTATCTGTTGGTCGCAGAATCTGATTAATCGTAAAGTAGTCTTATTAACATAAAAAATATTAATAAATGGACTCTTTTACAAGGAACTAAGGACGTCACCAATGCTGCAAGGAACTGCAGGGTAGTACTGATGCTGCAAGGAACTAAATGTTGTACGTATGTTGCAAGGAACTGCAGGGTAGTACTGATGCTGCAAGGAACTAAATGTTGTACGTATGTTGCAAGGAACTGCAGGGTAGTACTGATGCTGCAAGGAACTAAATGTTGTACGTATGTTGCAAGGAACTGCAGGGTAGTACTGATGCTGCAAGGAACTGCAGGGTAGTGCTGATGCTGCGAGGAACTAAGGACAACATGAATGTTCATGAATGAGGAATCCAGAATAGCTTTAGTCTGTTTGTTTCTTATTATTATTTTTACCAGCGAGGTTAATAAGCGATATAAATATTCATATGCTTTAAATACATTTAAACGTATTTAGGAAACACCCTTAGTTTAAATGGAATTAGTTTAAGCTATGTTCAGACCCTAGTTTCTATTTGAATAAAATCAGATGAGTCAGAAAGCAAAAAAGTCTCCTTATCCTCCGGCATCACCTCATCCAAAAGTCTCATAGATTTTCTTTTTTCATTTGAATCAAATTGAATGCGTCAGACACCTTAAAAAAGATGCCGAGATCCACTCATCCAAAAGACTTGCGTTTTTTGTCCTCAAGAATGCGTGTTCTGCAAAGGTCAATTTGGAGAGGTGGATTTTGTATGCAGAGAAGAGGCATGCTAGACATTTCCACATTAGACGGGTATGTGTAGCGGCTGCACGGGAAGAAGTCCAGGTATTCAGCGATGATTAAAGCTCCTCCCATTAAACCGCACACATCTACTGTATATATATTGGCTATCAAAAGGCCTCAGCTATCCTGGTTGTTGCCAGAATGCTTGGCGAGCAATAAAAGTCTCTAATTACTTGCAAGGTATTCCCGAAAAACCAGTTTCCAGCGTCTAGNGATAATGAAGCCCAGCCGGCCCACGGGTCGTCCAACTGCCCCATGCTTTTTGTCAACATTTTAGTCATTCTCGTTCACTTCCCTGTGCAAGTTCAACCGTGGAATTCTTACGAGTTTTTACCTCAAATAATTTATGGTTTTGTGTAAATGTTAAGCGGGTATTTGCTGACTGTATCATACACATGAAATGCTTATTACAAACATTAGAAGTAAGATTGCGTCGGTGTTTGCTTGTTAAGGAACCTGGGCGAGGCGCTGTTTAGGCCGCTCCCGGTTAATAGGCAGCAAAATTTGTAATAATGTTGTAGGTTTAAGTATACAACGGTGTCAATATTATAGGCTAAGAGTGTATAGATGTAACTATGTCAAAGTACAAACGTCAGGAAGGTGTAAAACTGTTAAAATTTTAGCGTCTGAAATTTATGCAGGAGTAAATAGTTTACTTCTAATTTCTTTTCATATATTAGGTCTGGACTCACGTATAACCAAAAAAAAGCTTCTGCCCAAACTGATATCATGAAAATGATCATCCAGACACTCAGTCAAATAAAGCTCTCTAATCAATCTTTTTTAAAAATGTATCTCTACCAACTCCATATCTTCATACTTTAGGCTTTGTAGAATCATTACCGCAAACATGATGTCAATTTTTTTAAGTCTAATAAACAAATCCAACGAATGAAAGAGATCTTTTACTAAAGTAAGTCATTCATAATACCGTGATATAAAAGTTTTGGATAATTTTCAGTAAAGTTGAGCAACTAAGTGCTATTCAAACGCTTATGCTTTTTGTTCAAGGTGCTGTACGGAGCAATAGTTTCTTTAATAACACCGGAAAAACTCCTGGATAACCAACTCGGCCATCATAGAATTTAGCAGTGGAGAAGTCCTCTGATAACAAAACAATAATTCCAAGAACTGCAATATTGTTTCATTTCATATGACTACCGGAATTCCCACCCTGTACAACTTCCTAAACGAACTGCACGTTCCTTAATCTCGCAGACTCCGGAATGAGGCAGAGTGGCGGTAATGATCCTGCGTAAACACGCAAAAACTCGAGCCTGAACTGCCACAATTAGCGACAAGTGCACCAAACACATCCAGTCTCGTGCTAGTCAGGTGACCTGCTCGCGGTTTTCCAGTTTTTCGGAAGAATTTTATAGGAGATTCATTGATACTGCGTGTCGTCTTCGCCCCGCAGCTGCTGGATTTGGGGTAAAAAATGTACAAATTGGCCTTAAGAAGCGGTGGTGGGCGAGTCTTTGTTATTTGTTGGATTTTGGTCGCATTCTGGAGGAGGAGAAAAAAGTGTGATGAAGCGAGCCACAATTGCCTGGAACTTGTAAACGCGTGGGAACCGCAGCTGCTGGCTTTAATTGCTTAATAAATGATTGCAGTTTCTGGGTCTGAACTCTAGTGAAGCATTTAAGAAAGGACAGTTATTGGCCATGGTTCTGGAGGGGTTTGGTCGTTTATATGCGTAACGAAGAGGAATAAATAAGGCCAGAAGAGACCAACAAGAATAAATGTTTATGCTTAGCTTAACTGAAATGATAATGAGACATCGTTTCCATCATAAATAGTAATTTCTTAATTAAACTTTTAAGTTTGTGGAATCGTCATTACTGAGAACAATTTTTAGAGACAATGAGCTGTGGAGTGAAAAATTTCAAGCATAAAAGTTCTGTTAAATTATGTACTTTGTTCACAATGGCTGTGATGAAGAAAATTCCACTTTAAAGAAGTTGAAAGGATTTATACAAACACCATCGAGATATAATTGAACTAAAATGTTCCAGAATCCTGAGCAATCACTTTGGTATGTTAAATAAAAAGGATGGTCTCTTTCTGAGATCTTATAGCGTCTGAAAGAAATATATTCTTTCATATGAAGTTGTTGATGTAATGAATTCTGATCGAAACGCTAGTAAATCGGTAGCTTTAGCCATCTCATTATGAGTAAGCTATAATTTACATCTGTTTTCTGAAGGGATTTGTTCGTGCTACCCACCAATTAAGAAAAGAATCATTAAAGAAGCATTCGCCGTTTGATTAATTTCGAACAACTTGAGAAAACGTGAAATAGTTTCGGGCATTTTGGCTTTAATAGTCGGGCTACTTAACATCTCATTTGATTTAATGACTAATCCAACATTAGGAGCGAGTAATGGGGGTCGTTGATTAGTGTTTCATTTTAAGAATTTTAGTACAGAAGGAGACAGTCAAGGAAAAATGTTCTGGACTCCCAGCGAGCGATAGAACTGCCTGCCCCTGTGAAGGAATGCTTGCTCTTCTTTCTTTGAAGGACTTAATGATTCCTTTATCGGAGGTATTTGCAAAAAACAGAACGTAGAGCGCATTAACGAGAACCCCGCTACGGCTTACATTCTTCCACGCTCGAATCACACGAACCTAATTAGAATCTTAGAATATTAAGGAACGCTTTTTGTTGCAAGCTTAGTGGAGGAGGAACTGGTTTCTTCAGTCGCAACGTTCCACTCGACTTAGTAACGATTTGGCCAATTTATGAACTACTACAGAGGCCAGTTGACGGACGTGCTCTAGATTGTGTCCTTTTAAGGTTTTTTGATTAAAATTTAATTACAAGGGAAGGATTTTTGTGCCCTCACCTATAAATATCCAAATATTTGGTACTGTTAGATATGGTGAACTCATCACACGATATTTGTTGAACATCAATATTGTTCAACATTTAATGAATTGTTCAATGTAACTAACGGAAGAACTTAACAACTACCACTCTGACTAATACCACTAAAACCGGTACCTACTTTTACAAAGTAAATACTACCACTATAACTACTCTAACTACAACTAGTAACTACTACTACGAAGTAACTACTGCCGCTATAACTACTATAACTAAAACTAGTAACTACTACTACAAAATAATTACAAAGTGAACTTGCAATAATGTAATTCAAAAAAGTTTGCTATTTTTTTCAGGCTTGCTTTACTTCAGAAATGTGCAAAATTAGCTGCTCTCAAAATTAACATTAAATAAAAGTTTATTTAAAGGGAATAATGCGTTGTCTTCAGGACAACGTATATTTTTTCATAAGAATACAACGCGCTTGTAAGAAAATCAGTATTTCTGATAAATTTTTAACTTATTTGATGGCGATGGTATTTTTAAAGCCATTCATACTGATATTTTTGGACTGGTTATCAAAAATTCGTTTACCTTTGTCAAAGTTGTATAAAATGAAAAAACTGTTCAAGACATGCAGACTACATGCAAAGAAATCGAAGTATTTTTCCGAGCATCTGATTGGCTGGATTGATTTGTACTACAAAACATTGTGTCAGCATTTCTTTGTTATCTCCGGCACAGAATAGTTTCTTTCGAAAAGTAAGTTTAGTTCCATGAATAAAACTGATATAGATGATTTAAATGCAGCACGTGCAGCCACAATATTTATAAGACGATGAGTCAGATTAATATATTTAAAACTAACTGAGCTGGTCAATTAATTAGACAATTTTAAAATTACCTGAATTTGGTCTATCCTAAATTTAGGAATGCAAGGAACTGAATTTAGATCAGTGTTTCTCAAAATTTTTTCGATCACTTTGGGACACTATTTGATTTTCCACCGCCCCCTAAATATTATATTACTGTATATTATACAGTAATATACACCCCCCATTCAAGGCGTACCCTCCTACCGCCCCCTTGCATTTCCTCAACGCCCCCAGGGGGGCGGTACGGACCACTTTGAGGAACACTGATTTAGACCATTGATTGTGCCTGCTTTCAAGATAGGAACCCTTAACCAGCGAATAAATATGCCATATTTATTCATGTTCATTTCACATAATAAAAAAAACAATTTAATTCTCGTCCCTCTTACACTCCGTAAGTAGTACGCTCAAGAGAGGAGGATGCACTACACTGGTAGAATTCCTGAGCCTCTCTTGCTAATAGTGTGCATTAAAAAATTCTCAGAGCTATCCTCAGATAATTCAAGTTCAAGTTTGTGCATGTGTACGAACAAATAAGGTGCCATATGTGCGCATATATATATGGGTATGTATGTGGGTATTTACATGTGTGCATGTGTCTGTATGTGTATATTTGCATGTACGTGTGTATGTGCGAAGATGTATGTGTTTTTATGAGTAGGTGTGTATGTGTGTATTTATGTACGTACTTATTTATGGCAATATCTACGTACATGTGTATACATCGTCGTGGTTAAAAAATCACCAAACAAACTGATTTTTATGCAGCAAACCTTTACGATAATCTACGAATTTTTAACCATTTACAAAATTAGTCGAAGAAATATTTAATACTTTAATGCAGATCCAATCTTTAATTGAAGCTTAAGTTCATAATTTGCACGTGAAATTATTTAACAAAAATTTTCTAGTTAAGGAAACTTCAACGAAGCTTAGAAAGTGATCCTAGGCTGGAGGTCACGTTCGAAGATCGGCGATCGGAATTTTTTTTAACTATATACAGGAAATCTAAAACTAGAATACATGAACCCTCTAGAGGTACTTGAGTATATTCAAATGGAATCATAGGACGTAATAATAAAAATATTCCATTGTAAACTTGATTTTCTACTAAATACTGTTATGTGCATTGTGGAAAGAAGCTATGACAGAGATTGTGTTTTGAAAAGTTGGGGGTTCGTGGAAACCTCTGAAATGCATATACGGTTTGCAGAACATTTTCAAATTCATAGGTGGCTCGAGAGGGATGGATTAAGTGAGAGTTTCAACGAAGTAGGTAAAGGTTCTCGAAACAATCAAAGGGTCTTTCATATTTTTAATCCTACACGATGAACCGTTTGTGGTGAAACTTGAGGCGTTGAAACAGTCCTTATGATAATAAGTTTTGGAGTAGCCGCGGGAAAATAAAATAAAGATTTATGAACAATTTTGACTAAACTTTATTAAGTTTAAGAACATCTTTAAAAAATCAGATCATTTTACTCTAGCTAAGCCTGAACTTCAATATTTTGTATAATTACGTAAATTTTGTACAGAATTTGCTCCCAAAAATTCAAATAGGTATCGAAGTTTTGGCTTAATGCCAAAAAATGCCACCTAAATTTACTTAATGCCACAGCTAAAATTTGTGCGATGGTAATGGGCAGTTATGCCGTAAATAGCTGCCCAAAATATGCTGTAAATAATCGTCGACCTGTTACTGGCTCACAGAAAAAGTCCTCTAAAACTTTGTTATTCGTAACCTTGCACATGAAATGATCCTTTAATGTTCGAAATTTCTGGGTTAAAAGATTAGATAATTTTTGTTTGTTATCGTATTTTTTATTTTTCGTTCAGTAAACGCATAAAATTCAACAGGGTGGGTAATGAGTAACATACCTTAACCGGGTGGGTCATAAGTAAGATAACTCAACAGGATGGGTCATAAGTAAGATAACTCAACAGGGTGGGTCATAAGTAAGATAACTCAACAGGGTGGGTCATAAGTAAGATAACTAAACAGGGTGCAGGATAGTTGGTATCACTACTACACTGTAGCACTGATATCCTGGAAACACTGCAAAATTAAAAAAAAATTGTTCTATTGCTATAGTGGTTTGTAAAAGAAGCCTTGCCTATGATTCACTCTGTTTAATAAATGCATTTGTGAACCTTGTATCTAAACATACCTTTGGTGTTAAGCCCTTCGGTAAACATGAGAAAATTCTTCACTTTTAAAATTTAGGATTCTAAAAAGTTAAATTTTCTTCGGGATTTTTTGTATCGAAATACAATTTTAACAACATTTACTTTTATTCATTTTTTCAAGCCATGCGTTTGAGTATTGTATTAAAGATACTACGCGCTCTGTATTGCTATAAAATAAGAAATATTTATTCCGTTAATAGCCTTTTCCCCTTCAACATAGAAACTCCTTTGGAAAACTAGCATCCACTGGCAGATGAAACGAAAAAAATTCACTAAAAAAACAAGGGGGTCTTTGCACGTGCAGCTACAGGAGTAAATATATTCATGATGATTACAATAATTTCAAATTATTGAAATATAAACTGTGAAATTTCCACGGGAACTATGTAGTTATATAAAGTTGCTGTAAAAAGTTCTCCATGCATCAGAGAACGATATTTCTACATGCAAGACCTAACTTCACTGCCTTGATGGCATCTGGCGGGCACACCTGATTGGGAGATGTGCAGTCACGCACAGGCCAATTTATGCAATAATTAAACACTCATGTGAGATTAGGATCGTTAGCAGTACGTTAAGTGTGACCATTAAGGGTACAGTTAACAGGTGTGGGACTCCAGGTCTTATCTAATGGAGGAAGCACGATGTCTTCTGAAGAATAAAGCGACTTTTTTCATGTTCAAGAGACCGATATTACTGAATATTAATAGGTGATTGTGACTGTTGCGATTGAGATTGTTGTGATTGTTGCGACTGAGATTGTTGCGATTGAGATAATTGCGATTGTGATTGTTATTGTTGTGAGTGTTGTGATTGTTGTGATTGTGATTGTCATGATTGTTGTGATTGTGATTGTTGTGATTGTTGTGATTGTAGTTGCCGTGATTGTTGTGATTGTGATTGTTGTGATTGTGATTGTTGTGATTGTGATTATTGTGTGTATAAGATGTAGTATAAGTCAAACACTGTACCTCAAAAGCTATTACTCACTTTTTTATTACTCATCGTTGTCCATCACAAGGGGGAGACTAGGACTAGTCTAGGAGAAGAATAGACGAAAGAGAAATTAAACAAGATTGAGAATATTAAGACTTTCTTTTGAAACATTTGATTTTATTCAATTTATTGTTAGTTTCTTGAATGTAACTCATTAGACTTATCTCTATGATGATGAACACGCAAATCAAAATAAAATAAATAAGTGAAGGACAATCAAAAAAGAAACAGACATATATGACACATCCTACAGAATTCACAGCTATTTATCTTCCATCTCATTCATTTATGTCTTACTGCTCGTAAATTTAGTGACTTAAGCTTGTGTATGAATACTTCACATCTTCAAGCGTTATATCAAGTCTGAAATCCCACTCTATAATGCAGTTTGTTACTTGTTAGCTTGCTTGCTTGCTTGGTCCGTCTCTCTGTGACGCTCTTAAGGATTTAGATAGGAGGAAATTCGGTAGGGTATACATGTATTGTAAGCATTGTATTGTGGATACCAAAGGCACATCCTTCAATGTGGAAACTCCTTCGCAACGCCCGCGTCCACTGGCAAATCAAACGAAAAAATTCAGTAAAAAACACGGGAATTTTCACGTGTGGATCTACTGGTTACTTATATAATAACTAGCGTACCCAGCCGTCAAAAATGACGCAGAGATTTTGTGATAATACCCGTGCCATCAAAAATGATGGCAAATACTGTTGAAAAGATATTAAATAAAATTCCATACAAGAACACAATGCAATATATTTAGTTTCATATATATTTACACGGGACAAACCTTTTCATTGACTAGTTCTTTAATGACTACATTCTTAGAACATATTGTAATATGCAATACCCCACCGAACTCGGTATCCACGATACGGATTAGAGTATATAAGGCTCTGGATCTCTCTAATTTTTTTGAAAGTGACTTATTATAGTGCACTTGTACAGCGAAAATGAGTGTATTAATTTACCAGTGAACTGAAACCAAGACTGCCAGTGCTAATTTCTTCCTATCTATTCTTAAGAGCGTGGCACGAAACATAAATAAATAAATAAATAAATGTATAAATAAATATATAAACACACGACGGTCATTCTTAGTATTAGATTAGATGTGACTTCAAGCAGCTGCACAAACTGCCCCTGGCCAGGAACAGTCGGTGCATGCTTTTTTGAACTTTTTGAAGCTGGTCGGACAGAGTTAGTGCGGAAGAAAACATGTTTTAAAACTTTATTTATTCATTATACTTTTAACATTACATATTATGATTTAGAAATGTGCAGGAAACAAAGAAAAAAATATTTTCTCGAATGTTTTGCCAAACATCGATGCTGGAATGTTTTTTCGACTGCGCATTAACTGTTTTTGTCCAGAGGAAGCATAAAAACTGCCGTATTAAAGCTTAATAGTGCGAAAACTGCCTTATTAAAGTTGAATAGTGAAATAAACTGTCTTATCAATGCTGAATAGTGCATAAACTATTTTATCAATGCTGAATTGTGCATAAACTGTCTTATCAAAGCTGAATAGTACAAAAACAGCCCCATTAAAGCTGAACAATGCAGCAAACTGCTTCAATAATGTTCAATAGGGCAATAAATGCATCATTAAAGCTGAATAGTGAAAAAACTATTTTTTTAACGTTGAATAATGCAAAAAATACCTTATTAAAGCTGAATAGTAAAAAAATAGCCTTATCAATGCTGAATAGTGCAGAAAATTCTTATCAACAACACGAATAAGTAAAAGGAACTAAACAAAGAACTAGGAATGAATGAAGTAGATAAACAAAAATGTTCTTAAACAAAGTTAATAAAAAACTGATGTGACTTCTACATATTCTTTCTCTCGCGGAAATTAAAAAATCCTTCCGTAATTTGATGTGAAAATTGAAAAAAATCAATTGAAGCTAGCGTAGCTTATTCATACACTGCATAATTTCAAAGAAAAAAATATAACACACTGGCCAACATAAAGAAAGTTTACATGAATTGTGATAATTGGTTCTAAATGGCGGTTATAATTCTCTTAATCACTTATGCCCAATTAACAATTAATTTTGGGTTTCAATTTGTGTAAATTATAATTTATAAGTGTGTATGGCGGGTAAAAATAACGAGTTTTAATATCATGCATTTGAAGGAAGAATTTAAAGCAACAGATTCTCAGACCTAATCAGAAAGTCTACGGATTTATTTCCAGTGGTTAAGAATCTATATACCTGAAAGTCTACGGATTTAACTACTAGTATTTAAGGGAGATTCCCATTGTAACAACATGGGCGATATTACGCACAAAAATAGTAAATTTATTTATATAAGGAAACACCTGCTGTTTTAAGATATAGTGTTGATTGAAAATATGTTGATCATGCTTCCAGCTACTGTTCCCGTCCATATTGTGACGTGAGGTAGAGGCTCGTAGGGGCGCTAGATGAGGTAGAGGCTCGTAGGGGCGCTAGATGAGGTAGAGGCTCGTAGGGGCGCTAGATGAGGTAGAGGCTCGTAGGGGCGCTAGATGAGCTGCAAGTTGCAAGAAATAGCTCAAGTCAGTCAGCCTGCCTGGTCCTTGTATCACAGACAGAGAAAATTTGATGGCTGCTTGGAGATTCGAACCATCGAAACCAAGGATTTAGCAACAAAAGCACAGGTAATTTCAACCACTCAGGAACAGTGGCTGCTGATGGAGTAGAAAAGTTGTGATAAAACTGAATATTTTGCTTATTAAACTAAAACGATTTCAGGAATTTATTTTCAATGAAGAAAATATCATCTAGTGCCCCTACGAGCCTCAAGTCGCACTACAGAGGACGGGAACAGTCGCTGGGAGCAGCATCACTAGTCTTAAGATGTTAGCGTTAACAATTGAAAACCTGGTCTCAATGCATACAATCCGAGTTGTGACTGAAATTGATTTGTTATCTATTGGTTTCTATTTAAATGAAGAAGTTACCGGGTAGAGATCATGAAACTTTAAAAGAAAAGGCTGAATGAACAATGAATGGGCATTTCTTTCATTGATAATGAATGTAATAATTCTTATCCAGCCACTGACACCCTGGTCATCCACTGACATCCTGGTCATCCACTGACATCCTGGTCATCCACTGACACCCTGGTCATCCACTGACATCCTGGTCATCCACTGACATCCTGGTCATCCACTGACATCCTGGTCATCCACTGACATCCTGGTCATCCACTGACATTCGTACACTTTAAAGGGACATAGTTCTTGCTTCACTGCGCGTCCACGAAACTATATTTCTAAAGCTTCACTTCCATCCCATTTGCATGAATTGATCTTTTTTTAAACATCTATCGCATATTCATGCAAGTAAATATTTATTGCTAATAAGGAGTCGATTTATTGGTATCTAAGCTTATGGTAATGACTTGAGTTCACGGAAACTAAGAAAAAATTAATTGCTGGAAAAGAAGCCGTGCGTGGACGTGACAGACACGGTCAGCAACGTCACAAAATCATGTTTTTTATTCGTCTTTAACTCCTGGTCGAGAATAGACGATCGTAGAATGCCCTCGCATGTGCTATTCCAACTTCAATTCTGCAGCTAAACTCGTCAGGGCAACACGGGTGTTGTGTTCCCTGTGACTCCATATACATTCCATTCTCAGTTTGCGTTTGTGATGGAAATTAGGTTTGTTGCTTCACAATTGGACTTTAATGTTGATAACCGATGGTAGTGTGGGCAGTGGTGTCATGCATGAAGCAAATGGTGTGCTAAGATAGGAAAATTATATCCATATTCTTGAATTCCTTCAAAGTTATATACCTTACAATTTGACATATGTGTTCATAATTAGGCATACATCAGTTGTTCCTTCAGTGGTATCAGGCATACATCAGAACGGGTAGGCATGTATTACAAGCATTGTATTGTGGATACCAAAGGCACCGGATCACTGAAAAATACTCAAGTTTTTCTGTTATTAATTTTCTTCTCTTACACGGCCACGTTATCGGTAGATAAGATGCATAATAAAAGTCCTATGTATAAATTCATGAAAAATATTCAGATTCTGATAATACAACGGGTAAAACAGAAAAATACTTTTATTCCATAAATCCTTAATTTTGTCACTTTTAAATCACGGAATTTCAACGGGTACTATCTGGCCATGTTATCAGTAGATAAGATACAGAATGAAAATTTTGATATTTTTATGAGATGTATTCATTTAAAACACAATAAATCGTAATAAATCTATAATGCAATTATCTCTGTAATAATTTCAAATTAGTCAAATCTAAATAGTGGAATTTCCACGGGAACTGGCTAGTAAGTAGATATGACAAAAATGTGATATATCTAATACTTTTCACTGTCACATTATAGAAGAATTAAATTAATCATATAAAACCCAACTCAACTCAAACAAAGAGCACCCAAATACAAGATCTGTGATATCTTATACAGGTATTGGATTCGTAAGATCTCAGGTTTCAAATATCCTTTACAGGATCCACAGGGTCTGAGTTCTTAAAGATCCTTTTCAGGATCCGTTACATATAAGGTGTTGAAGATCCTTTATAGGATCCACAGGATTTGAGGTTTTGAATATCCTTTTCAGGATCCGTTACTTCTGAAGTCCTAAAAATCTTCTACTAAATCCAAGGCAGTAATGATCCTTTTTAGGACCCGTAAGATCCCAGGTCTTAAAGATCTTCTACAGGATCCACAAGATCCATGTAGTAGATCCTACAGTTGTCTGCCAGTCTCAGCCCAGCTAAGCCTAACAAGATAAAAAATAATGAAAGAAAAATCTTTATTTTTAATCAAGTTACACACTTATTTTCCAATTGTTAACGCTAACATCTTAAGACTAGTGATGCTGCTCTGTGGTGCGACTTGAGGTAGAGACTCGTAGGGGCGCTAGATGAACTTGAGGTAGAGACTCGTAGGGACGCTAGATGAACTTGAGGTAGAGACTCGTAGGGGTGCTAGATGAACTTGAGGTAGAGATTCGTAGGGGCGCTAGATGAACTTGAGGTAGAGACTCGTAGGGGTGCTAGATGAGTTTGAGGTAGAGGCTCGTAGAGGCGCTAGATGAGCTTGAGGTAGAGACTCGTAGGGGTGCTAGATGAGCTTGAGGTAGATGCTCACAGGGGCGCTAGATAAGTTTGAGGTAGAGGCTCCTAGGAGCGCTAGAGGAGCTTGAGGTAGAGACTCGTAGGGGCGCTAGATGAGCTGAAGACTTGAGGACAAAGTCCGTTTAGTCAGTCAGTCCGTCAGTTTTACGGGCCTCCTGCACCAAAATCAGGAAAAATTCGAGAGCTGCGTCGAGATTCGAACCAGGGACTTGTGCCACTCACCACCTGACAACAGGAACACCGCAGGTCTTCAGCAAATCTTGAGACTCCGGACACCGGAAGCTGAAACCAGTGCACAGTTCCCAGTGCGTGTGCCACACCCTCAGTAATGTACGGACGCCACTGCACCGGAACCCTTCTCGTCCTCCTCCGTCTCCTCCTCCTCTGCCTCCTCCACCTCCATCTCTTCCGCCTCTTCCTCCTCCTCCTCCTCCCCTTCCTCCATCTCTTCCGACTCCACGGAGGTTGTCTTCTTTCCGAGTTTTTCCGTGCAATTGCCTGAAGCTAAATCGTCAGAGCTCGTGCGGAGTTTTTTTGCATGTGTTTCCTGCTCAGTTTTGTACCTTCATTCATTGTGCAGAAATTGAGTCGTTTTTCACTTAAGAAAATACTTTAAGCTTATGTCAATTCGGTACAAAAATTATTAAGATCACTAGACAGTTCCCATGGAAATTCCACGATTCAAATTTGACTAATTTGTAATTATTTTTACGATAAATATATTAAAGATTTACGTCGAATTCCATTCTGTATTTTATCTACCGATAACATGACACAGACAGTACTCTTTAAATTCCTTGATTTAAAAATGATAAAATTAAGGATATATGAAATAAATGCATTTTCCAGTTTTACCCGTGGTACCATCAGAATCAGAAAATATTTCTTGAATATATACAGAACTTTCATTTTCTGTCTTACCTAAGGATAACATGGCCGTGTTAGAGAAGAAAGTTAATAAGGGAACAAATGGCGTGTTTTATAGTGATCCGGTGCCTTTGGTATCCACAATACAATGCTTGTAATACATGCATACCCGTTCTGATTTCAGTTCAAGAATTTTTCTTAAGTAATAATAGGAAGTAATTGGACGGACACACACACACATACACACACAGATACAGAGAGATGGAGATACATCGTCGATTATATATGTAGATAAGGATTAGTTTTTCTAGGGTATTATTTAACACGTTGCCTCCGATTCCCTGATTGGTGTAAAACTTCACTTTGTAAGCATAGTTACTAGAAGGATCTGAAAAAATTACAGAACCTAACCTCAGTGGTACACATACGTACCACTTCGGAGTCAACGTGTTAAACTAGTGTACCAGTGCCATCAAAATGATAGCAAATACAGTTGGAAAGATATTAAATAAAATTACATACAAGAACGCAATGCAATATATTTAATCTTATATATATATATAAACATATATATATATATATATATAT
Source organism: Trinorchestia longiramus (assembly GCA_006783055.1). Classification (NCBI taxonomy): domain Eukaryota; kingdom Metazoa; phylum Arthropoda; class Malacostraca; order Amphipoda; family Talitridae; genus Trinorchestia; species Trinorchestia longiramus. The sequence goes on from VCRD01006190.1 coordinate 20,372, forward strand.
ATATATATATATATATATATATATATATATATATATATATATATATATATATATATATATATATATATATATATATATACGAAGGACAAACGTTTTATTTGAGTATTTCTTTAATGACAACATTCCAAGTGAAAAACAAATTATCTACCAAATTTCCTTGAACATCAGTTTCTTTAATTGCTATTTTAATGTTATTCATATTTCTTATTCGACTTTGCTCTACTCTCTGTCTCATCTCATTTCTTCTTTGATTTTCCTCTTCTTCAGTTTCATTGGCAATCCTTTGCTGCACTCTCTGCCTCATATCTTCTCTCCTTTGACTTGATTCTGCCGCAGTTTCAGTCGCTATTCTTTTTTGCGCTGCTATTGTGTGATTCCTTCTACGAACATAACACTGGTCATCATCCTCCTGTTCACGTCTCTGCGCCTGCCTTAGTCTTGCTGCTGAGCGTATGGCCTCTAGTCGTTCTTGTGAACTACTTGCGTACTGATCCCGCCTCTGTTGCCTTACAACAGCTTGTTGTTCTTGAGATAATCTTTCTCTCGCTCTTCTTTTTCGCTCTCGATTCAGTCTTTTTTTTCGTTCGAGAGGAGTTTCCATGCTTATGCTTATTTCAAAGGTAACTTATTTTTCTTGTGACAGTAATAAGCACTTATAATACAGTATTTTTGAACCACAATAGAAATAGTTATAGCCATTCGTGTCATATCCTAGGCACAGAAATTCAGCATTACTGAAAGCAACTACGAGCTTGTGTATGTATATTGTATTATGCAATACCCCGCCGAACTCCCTGTCCACGATACGGACTTGAGTATATAAGGCTCTGGATCTCTCTAATTTTTTTGAAAGTGACTTATTATAGTGCACTTGTACAGCGAAAATGAGTGTATTGATTTACCAGTGAACTGAAACCAAGATCGCCAGTGCTGATTTCTTCCTATCTATTCTTAAGAGCGTGACACGAAACATAAATAAATAAATAAATGCATGGTGTACAAAAAAATGATATCCAATTTTCAAGGGCTCTAATTCAGAAACTAAAAAGTTACAAAAAATTAGAAATTTGTTTCTTAACATTTGTTCCATTACTGTTCAAAATTTCTGAAGAATTGATCCAGCCATTTTCTTTAAGCAGTATTTTTAGTGACCGATACTGAAAACCTGTTTGCAAACTCTTGTTAAACTTGGAATTTTATGATATTAAAACCATGTTTTTAATAACTTTCAACCGTTTATTAAATGGAAATGCCACTAAATTAAAAAACAATCGAAATGTTCCTCCTATTGTTCGTTTCCTTCGGTGTGTCCGTTTCTCTCAATACACAGTTGCATTCGCCTCCTCATTCCCGCCATCACTCGTCTAACGAGAGCATCATCTCCTTGCAGCAACTTGGCCTCATTTTCAATTCGTTGGTTGAGCGCAGTGGAGAGCTACAAACCTTACTCTTTAGATGTTTCCAAAAGAAGAAATCACACGGCCTCAAATCAGGCGATCTGAGGGCCACTCGATACGATGATTCAAGGCGATAATGCGATTGCTGAATAGCTCATTCAGTTTTTCCCTTACAGCAACAGTTCCATGCGCAGGAGCACCGTCCTGAATCTACCAGGTTCGATTGATTCTGTTTCCATGTGTTTTTCAAAGTCTTGGAACGATCCTGTCATTTATTAGATCAAGGTATTCAACTCCATTAAAGTTATTGTTGGAAAAATAAGGACCGATGACATGTCCATTGCCACAAAGTCCCATCCACACAGACACTTTCTGTCCTGAAATTCCTACGTCAAAGTTGAAATTAGGAGGTTGGTTCTTCGGTGCATATGCGCGAACGTTGTGATTATTTACTTTGACATTCAAATGAAAAGCGGCCTCATAGCCAACCACAATGTCGTCCACAAACCAAACATTTCTTTGCAAAAACCATGGAGCAAAATTCAGCCGCCGAGGAAGATCGTTATCAAGGAGTTTGTTCCGCACATGCATCTTGTAAGGATGCCCCTTGAAATCCAAAGTTCTAATTCTGTTGAATGTAGATTTAGCAACATCTAATCTACTTTTTCTTGCAAAGATTTGCGGATTTTCTGTAAGTGTTCCTTGAACAATTCGAACATTTTCTTCTGATCGCCCCGTTCTTTTCCGTCCTGATCTACCTTTGTTGAAATTCAGGCTTGTTCCTTCGGTTCTTACCTAGTAACATTTCTCGAAATAGTCATCTTTGTTGGAGACTGTCTTTCAGGAAAATGCTTTTGAAATGATTGAATGACCTGTTGGAAACTTCGCTTGAAAATACTTCTCAATGATGACTGTTCTTTGTTCTTTTGTGAGTTGCATAATGGGGAGGCTCTTCGATCGGTAAAAATCTTGAATAGTTTAAGATCACGCTTTCGTGTTCATACGTAATACAACTTACAAGTTGAATCCGTATCAATGATACCAAAGCATAAGAAAACAATATGTGAATTTCCAAATTTTTGTAACTTTAATAGTTTCTGAATTACACACCTTGAAAATTGCGTATCGCTTTTTTTTGGGACACCCTGTATATACAGACACGACGGTCATTTTTAGTTTTAGAAGATTAGTAATTAGTAGTGGTCATTAGTTATCATAAGTAACGGTGCAGTTAATGGTGCAGTAACGGTTCAGTTGACGGTGCAGTCAACGGTACAGTAACGGTGCAGATAACAGTGCAGTAACGGTACAATTAAGGGCTGAATTACATTGCAATTAATTGTGCTAATAATTAATTGCGAAATTACAGCGTTACGGTGAAATAAAAAACCCTAATGTTGATTATTAAGAGTGCTTGTTACGTGTAGTTACGGTATTGTACCAGCACTGTACCAGCACCGTACCGGCACTGTACCGGCACTGTACTGGCACCGTACCGGCACCGTACCGTTTTGATGGAAGGATGTTTGATGGAGTTATTGCGTTATTGAATGGAAAAGAATTGCCGTTATTGTCGTGGTAAAGAAAGAGAGAAAGAGGGAGAGGGAGGAGGAGAGGGGGAGAGGGAGAGGGAGAGAAAGAGGGAGAGGG
>VCRD01006191.1:2489-15705 GCA_006783055.1 Trinorchestia longiramus
CATTTCTTCAACGATATTTATTCATAGAAACACTGACGTACTGGAAATTAATATTGGATACTCAATACTAGATATTCAATACCAGATGCTTGATATCAAATACTTAAAGCTGGAATACTAACCAATACTTGGTGACCAATACAACTGAATCTTGGTTAGTAATACAGAATTTTAAACTTGAAGTATGCAAAAAATTCTCATGAAAACACAACACGAATAAGGAAACAGAAATTGATTTCATTTATCCATTAGTGTAGGGAAACAACCATTATGTCAATGGTTCTGCCCAACATTAATGGTTATGATGAAATTCCATTAATGGTTCAAGTAACATAGAGTGTTAAGGTGTGTGTTGGAATTAACCAGATGAGTGTAGGTCTAAGCTAAAGCAGTTTGCAAATATTGATTCGTTTGAATGACCGGAATATTTATGCGGTGTTTACTAATATTAAAATATTTTGTTGTTCATTTGTGTAAAAATGACCAATAGAATTTTGAACTTTTTTCAACAAATCAACACATCTCAAAAATTCAACAGATCCACACTTACACAAAATTTAGACATTCACAAAATCCACACTCTCACATAATCCAGATATTTACAAAATCCCCACTTTTACAAAATCCAGACATTCACAAAATCCCCACTTTTACAAAATCCATAAATCTATAAAATGCACAATCTATAAATCCATAAATGTATAAAATGCGCAATCTATGAATCCACAAATCTATAAAATGGAGAATCTATAAATCCACAAACCTATAAAATGGACAATCTATAAATCCACAAATGTATAAAATGCAGAATCTATGAATCCACAAATGTATAAAATGCACAAGGCGTCACCGACAAAGTTCACGAACTTGATTTGAACGAAGTGTCGTGTCAGTTCCGATACATTGGGCGCTGCACAAACTCCACAGGAGTTGTGTTACTGAAACACAACTACAGCAGCACAATTGAGTAGCACTCACACCAGAGGCGTATGCCTCGTATACAAGTCAGTCCCCCACACGGAGGCGGACCAGAGACACAGAGGTCTCCTTAAAACCTGTACGTCGCGTCCGCAAATCTGTCTCCGCATCCCCGCGGGCATTGCGATGGAAAACCCGGATGAAGGAAGGCGAGCTTTCTGTCGTCCGTATATCCGCACATCAGTGATGTGTTGAGGGCGTGATGTCAGCAACATCATTCAGGGGCTGTGGGATGCAGGGGAATGCTCAGCTATGTTGCTACATGTTGCTGAATAGTGGATGGTTTGTTAGTGATTGTGTGTTGGTGAATGGGTGTTGGTGAATGCGTGTTGGTGAATGTGTGTTGGTGAATGTGTGTTGGTGAATGGGTGTTGTGAATGTGTGTTGGTGAATGTGTGTTGGTGAATGCGTGTTACTGAATGCGTGTTGGTGATTGTGTGTTACTGAATGTGTGTTGGTGAAGAGTGTGGGAGCCGTATTGGGAAAAGAAATGGACATCATCATATTGAAATCAGTGATTCTTAGCGGGGGTGTGTGGGTACACATTACAGTTAATGTGTGGGTACACGTTACAGTTAATGTGTGGGTACACGTTACAGTTAATGTGTGGGTACACGTTACAGTTAATGTGTGGGTACACGTTACAGTTAATGTGTCGGTACACGTTACAGTTAACGTATGGGTACACGTTACAGTTAATGTGTGTGTACACGTTACAATGGAAGTGTAACGATTTAATCCAAGAATCGTGGATTTGACGAAGTCCATCGCAAATCCGCAGTAATCCACCATGCGTGTGTTGAAGACACTTGAGTTACTCAGTACAGTAAAATGATTTTACGCATTTCTAGGTTTACTCGAAATAAAGGAAAGAACAAAACATGAGTTTTACTTTGAAAATGTCTGTATAATATTAAACTATTTTATCTTATTTCACCTTCTTTCATCTTGTTTTCTATTTTTTCATTTTCATTCATCTTAATTCATTTGGTTTGCTAAATATCTTAGGCGTAGTATGTACCATAAAAAAGACGTCTACTCTTACATATGGTGTAAAGTGTCTTATAATGTTGGGAACATACAAAAGACATGAAAACGACCGCTAATAAGAAATTAACACAATGTTAGACCATCTACTGTGATGTTCTAATTTTATCGTGTCCTATATATTGAATAATTAAAAAAATATATTGAAAAACTATTTTCCCGAAAACTGGTAACCATTATTCGGATATACGTGTAAGTAAGATTGAGAAATTAATTTTGTTAAAGAATTTGAAATTGCATGATTTCGCAGAAGTTATTCGTAATTGTAATTAAAATTAGATATTTATGTATAATATATATTTTTTCATTTTCCCCTCAGCACCAGTACGGTCGCTTTGACTCTCCCCACAACAACCCCTCTATGAACCCCACCGAGGGAGGCAGCGTGGGGGAAAGTGGGTCCCCCTCCCACCCCCACCCCCACCCTCCCCAGCACAGCATGGGGGCGCACCAGAACTCCATGTATCCCCATCAGGTGAGGCATGTTGCAATCCCCACCAGGTGAGCCATGTTGCAATCCCCACCAGGTGAGGCATGTTGCAATCCCCATCAGGTGAGGCATGTTGCAATCCCCACCAGGTGAGGCATGTTGAAATCCCCATCAGGTGAGGCATGTTGCAATCCCCACCAGGTGAGGCATGTTGCAATCCCCACCAGGTGAGGCATGTTGCATGTTGCTGCAACATCCGTCGCAAATTTCATGTCATTTCAACATTCATGCGAATTCATACAATGTTTTCATGAGCATCAACACTAATTATTTTTTAACCATATAATCTTTCTTTAATACTTTAAATTGACTTAATAATTCGCTCTAATTCCTGTAACTGCAATATTCTTTGTTTGCTTGATGTTAGACTCTGTGTTGTGTTTGTTGCGTGTGGCATCATACATTCATGCGCTTCTGCAATGAGGTGTATTAAACACGCGTGCCATATACACACGTGTCTGCAATGAGGTGTATTAAACACGCATACCTGCAATGAGGTGTATTAAACACGCGTGCCATATACACACGTGTCTGCAATGAGGTGTATTAAACACGCGTGCCATATACACACATGTCTGCAATGAGGTGTATTAAACACGCATACCTGCAATGAGGTGTATTAAACACGCATACCTGCAATGAGGTGTATTAAACACGCGTGCCATATACACACGTGTCTGCAATGAGGTGTATTAAACACGCATACCTGCAATGAAGTGTATTAACTTTATGTATTGATCATCCTGAAGTCCATAAGGTCACACCTCAGTCCTATATTTTCAGTGTTTCATTCCAAAGTTACTTGAAATTCCGTAAAATCAAGTGAAGACGAGTAGTAATTCAGGCAATGTTTCAATGAGCCAAGAAATAAGTTGTTTGTTGAAGCGTTTAATAAGTCTTCTGTACAAATGTAATACGTGTTTTGGTAATATTAATGCACTACAATTGAACCGCGCCCCGCTTGTCGTGACACCAAGTCTGTAGTCCTGTAATTTCAAGAAAAAAATGTTGACATCAAAATTCATTTATGAAACATGTCTATTGTGTCCAAATACTTGGTTTGCTAGGAACATAATAATACTTTAAAATACTTGACATTGCATAGTCACGTAGTGCATTCCCGTGGCTGTCAGAATGGCATCTGTTCTTGTAGAACAAGAGACAAAACTTGGAGTAATTTTTTTAATTTGTCCCTAATTAAATGCCATTTAATTGTGAGAATGCTGCATCGTTAGGATCTGTATTTTCAAACAAAACAATGAACTGTAAACAAGCTAAAAGTGTCCTAACTGTCACGTCAAAATCTGAACAACTATGCAACTAATAAATATTATGTTGCTGCTCGTGATTTTCCCGCATGTTAGAGACTTTAAATGTTGAGTTCTAGCGACTTTCCCTTTAAGCATAAGTGTACCATTTGTAAGGTTTTCAAGGTTTTTCCTGATGGAAAATAATTGTTTATAATGTACAATAGTTTCTTCTTCTTGTTAACTAGTTCTTTGAAAGTTTAAAAGTCTTTTAATGACGTAAAATAGTTTATTGCTATGTGAAATAGTTTTCCCTGGTGATCATGTGCAACATTTCATTTGCTAGAAGTGATTTCTAGAATTACGGTGCTGGCTGACGGAGGACGAAGATTAGAAGTAATTATTCCGTGATAACATTAATTTTCCTCATGATTAAGTCGAGAGTAATTAGGTAATTAAACACGCAAACTTGGACCCTCATGCGACGTAATGACAGGTGTCGATGCAGGTTATCAATGCTTTTGTCCGTTGATTGGTTCTAATGAAGGACAATTATTTGTCCCAATAAACTGTATTGGGAATAAATTCTAATGGTATTCATTAATAATTGTGTTGTATCGTGTATGGTATCTAAGACTTCAGCGTAATGTAGAAGAAGAGTATTTATTTTCTTGCTGGAAATTGATGACATGTGGAGCAACTCAAGAAGGCGATAAAGGCTTGTTTATGTCGTCATGTTCTATTTTAAATAGTAATTATTGATATATTTCTTTAGAAAATGTCGCAAGATGAGCTTCTATGTCTCTTAGGAACGTAGTCATGGCATTGTAATGTGATCTCAACGCTTCGTTTATAAAATTGCACAGTTTTTTCAACGTTATTATATCTTTTATTTTATGGTTGAGTTAATCCATGAAAATAATGAATTTTATCTGGAAATTCATGTACTACCTCTTAACGTTTGATGCAGCTTTTCCTATAAAATAATACAAAATAACAAGTTTATTGAAGAGGCTACAATTCCCATATATATATATATATATATATATATATATATATATATATATATATATATATATATATATATATATATATATATGGGAGGCTATTTGACGTATGAGTAAAACAATTATTTTATTTAAGATATATGTATATATATATATCTCTTAAATAAAATAATTGTTTTACTCATACGAGGTAAAATGCAGTACGTCAAGTAGCCTCTTCATCAATGCAACATATTCAGTTCCAGTGAACTGGTTTTTTCTGACGCAGTTCAGCATTTGTTCGTTAGTATTCTAGGCATGGAGCGTAACTTATTTCAAGTAAAGACTGAACACTTTATTTCTTATGAAAATATGCACAGTTGTTAATACAATATACATGGACAATAAATGAGCTTATCTCTTGAATAGTGTTTTGCACGTACTTGCTCTGTAGTAATTAGACGTTGCAATATCTGTTATATGTACATAAAGATTATAAGAGTCTGTATGATACTACTGAGATTTTTGTGTATTGTCTGATACAAAGTTAATTTACCTATTATGAAATAGCTAAATAAAAACTGCGCAGGATGATACATTCTTATAGAATTTTATCTACATTTCTATCATTTTTATGTCTCTAGGCACAGATCTATGTGCGCAGTTGCTTTCCTAGTATACTAGTCGAACAAAAATATAAATATACAGAATGTTCAAATTAGGAATTTTTTTTGGTTTTAAAACTACAAGCTTTCAATAATGTCAGTACAAACACTATGAAGCAACATTTATATGTTTGAAATAGTGTTTGCTTTATGTTTTTTCCAGGGCCATCATGGCGTGGATTTGGGTGGCAACAATCCCCACTTTCCTCCCCAACAGATGTACATCCCTTCTATTGCTGGCCAAGTCCCCACAGCTGCGTGAGTTCATAATATATTCATACATTTGATAAAAACTCGCAGGTGTATGTGGCATGTTTTTTACGAATTTCTTTGTGTTTCTATGTGCTTTGGTCTACTGTCTCAACAGTTTTTCCTTAAGCCCTGAGAGCATAGAGCCTAGAATTTTTGTGTTCTATACATTCACGAAATGTAATGCACATAATAATTTCTTATATTTTTCGACTCTTTTTTAAGATAATGATTAGTTTTGCAAAACCCTGATTATTTTTAAACTCGTTTAAAATATAAATTATTTTAATTCCATCAGCTGATATTTAGGGAAATAGATTTATTTTTAGGGTAAATTTTAATTGAATGTTTCTCCGCCCTACCGCGTTCGGCGAAATCATTGCAAAAGTCGTTCCACGAAACTAAATAACCGTATGCCATGAAATATTATTTAAACTAATAGTGTATGCATATGCTGTTGTAGATCACAAAAATTAGTCTAGATCATTAATGTAGTTCTGGTGTTAAAAAGTTCAAGTTATTGTGGTTTACTTCTTGTCTAAAAATATAATTAACACATTAAAGGCTCAATGTAACATCTTTCCCTGTACTAGGGCGTACTCTGCTGTTTGCCAGCTGAGAAAGAATTGTTGGGAATATTGGCAATGATTTATTTTTGTGTAGGACCGATTGTTATTATCAGTGCTGGGGTCTAAGCTTCTAATAATTGATTATACAGGTATACGTAGAATAGTAATTAATTACGTTAGAGTTGTGATGATCTACTATTTGCTGTCTACTATTAGTAATACGAAAATAATTTGAAGAATTGTATGGAATTTATAGTTATCAACTACAGATAACCTGCAGTTTTAGTATCCTGTTCAGAAGTTCATAGCCGAATGTAATGTATTAGTTTTCTCAATTTTTGATTTCATAAATGGTTGTAAGATCATTTAAGGTCATTTCAGGCAGTATATGAGATATTAATTTCTGAGAGGTAATTTACTGCACGTAGAACTACCAGATCCTAAAAACTTGCAATATATTTGTTGTAATTTTGCAAAGTAAAGATAGATCTGGCATTGAAGTGTTCACATCTAGACCAACTTAACACTGGGACTACAACTCCCACAATAGCATGCTTTCAAGTTCCCATTTACCTCATTGCATGCTTTGCTACAAAAGAGTTTTGACATGTTCTGCAGACTGGTCAAGCTAAAACTAAGCATTGTAAACCATAGATACATTTCATTAGCCTTAATGTGAGGATATATTATAAATGGTTAGGTACTAAATCCTGCTAATAGTAACCATTGTGTTTATAAATTATTGTAGTAAAGGGTACAAAGTTTGTAGAAGTTACTCATAACTTTCCAGACCTGCACTTCTACTTGTTTGGTATTAACATCTTGTGAAACATTTCAAATAAGCATATTCATGAAAAGAATAAAATTTCTAATGTTAGTTGAAATTTCAATAATAGTTTTTATATAGTTACCTTACCCATGAAGTACAGATAGGTATAAATAGAAATGTGAGTAAGACTGGATATTATACATTGAGATGTTCATTTGAGGGCACAAGACTATAGAAAGTTATGTCAGGTGTACCAGCATGACCAGATAGTGTGGATACATCTGTGATGTCACTCAGTGCTATGATATATGCTACATTTTTATGATAAATACTTATTTATGCTCTGTACGTGTTTTTAGTGATACCATATTATCAAAAGTTTGGATTCTATGCAAAAGTTTTTCACAGAAAATGTTGAAGGCATGACTGTCTCTAGGATTGTATTTTATTTGATATGGTAATAAAATTCTGACCAGTTTACTTTGTAATGGTTCATGTGTAGGTGAAATAAGCATCTTTTGTAGTTGTACGGACTGCTTATAGTTGCATCTACAGTTATGCCATCTCTGTGGTTCAAATTTCTTTTTTAATAGTCTATTCTTTTAACACTAAATTAGGAGTTCTTTACCTTCAGTCAAATTCACATTTTTCTGCTGTGGGTGAAGGAAATTGTAGTAAGGATTTCAGTCCTTGAATATAGATTGATATATTTCTGGAATTAAATGTGTATTTCTTTATCTATTCTTTAATCAAAGTGACTGATAAGATAAAATCAGTGAGCAGTGTTTTATAAACCCTCAGGACAGGTGTACACTATGATCTACATTAACTTCAAAGCTATTTTTATAACATTAAGTTATTAATAGTTGCATTCTCATAGCAAGTCTTTATTAGTTGCATAGAAGTAGTTCTTAACTGCAATATGACACTCCATACATCTTAACAACCCATTCTTATATCCTGATTCTTACTCATTCTAGGATGTTTACTCAAAACAGTGCATGAAAATTCAGACAGAAGAGAGTTAGTTTTAAAGATTATTTAGTACAATGCCTATGTCAAACTAGCCAAGGATGTTGTCTTATTTACCATCCCATATTTTAAGAAATATTCTCAGTTTCTACAATATAGATGGAGAGTTTTTGTATTTTTAATTTATTTCTAAATGTTTTATGTAAAAATATAAAATAAATCTTTCACAAGGTTTAGTGAATTCAAAGCCAGTCAGTGTACAAAGCATGGTTAGGACTGCATCAAAGTCACAAGCTTTTGCCAATTGGTTTTTGATTTAATGCTAAATTAGTAATAAAAGTCCAGTATAATTTTTTTGAGCATTGCATCATATATGTTAAAATATTAAAAAATCTATCGGAAAGCATGCAGAAATCCATGTATTCATGTATGATGGAGGCAACTTTGATTCTTGAAATTGCTAATCATATGAGCCAGATTTGTGAATTATTTTTGAAGATATTGAAATTGGTGTCAGCTGTAGAAATTTTTGTGCTAACAACTATTTGACACAAAAATAGCTATATTTCTAGCCAAACATTTCATTGCAACAGTTTACTATAATAATCACCCATGCTTGGGTGATGACCACACTACTACTGCTCTAAATTACTACACATTAATTCTTTTGCTACCATTGGGTTAATATGTCCCAAACAAACTTTAAAAATCTTTCCCTTTAGTCCCATATTCTAAATGTTTTGTTCATAATTATGGCCCAATTACATAGGGATTAATTAAGATAAGTGGTAATTAATGTGATATTTTGATCAGTATGAAAATAATTTGATTGTGAAACGGTTAAACCACCTTCTGCCGCAGTGCTTTATACTCTAGGGCTGGAAAAAACATTTAAGCAGCTTACAATCTCTGTCATGTTTCTCAAGCAGCTTCATAACTTGCTTCTGTGTAGGGTGGTTTATTAAGCAGTCTATCAAAGGATGATTTAATATTAATAAATTTTGACAATGCACCATTTTTATTCATCAGATGTTCATGAATTCTTTGAGCTCTCTGGTGCTATTTCCATCATTTGCTTGCCAAGTTGGGCTGTACTTCATTATGGATAGTTTCCCAATTTTTATTGAAATTTAAGTTTTGTGATATTCAACAGGTTTTTATTTATTTATTTACTTAGTTTATAGTAGAAGCATTCTTTGGTTGTAGCTAGTCAGTGTAGTAGTGTATGAAATAAGTGTTTAGCTATGGAATACAAAGACACTTCAACTTCAGCTGTGAACCAAAGGTAGCGTGCAATTTCAGTGTTCGCTTCTGCTATAGTTACGTGTAGCTGTGATTTCAAACCCTTGCGTCCTCTCTTATTCTATTTGTCTTTAAAAATATGAACTCATTTTAGTTAATCTTTTATATATTTTTTTAGAATTTTGTGGTGTTTCTGAACTTGATATTTATTCTTGAGTTGTTTCTATTCCATGCATTTTCTTTTATAATTTTTAATCTTCTTGCTTTGAACTCCAAAGGGTGTGTGTTGTTTCTTTCATGTCTGATTCTGTTGAGTTAGAAAAACACAGTGAAGACCATCATCAGAAATATTAATGCCTTTTTATTGATGTAAACTTATGATTCTCAACTATTATTTCTCTTATAAATCCAGTGCATTCTAGACATATTAATGCTGCCAGTGGTTCTTGATTGCCTTTGGGTGTCAAATTTACCATAATATTACCTTGACCTGAGTTCTGTTCTAGAGGTCTAGTAGCTAGTGTGTACCTGCATTGTGATGTTGCCTCACAGATATATGCATGGACCAAATGGTCTAATCGTAACTCAACCAGGGTGAGTGCTGCAGCTAATTGCTAATTATTGATTTCCTAGCGTGTGACACGCTGGTGGGTCACACTTTTCAGTTGCTGCTATGTGATCTGCCAGTGGGGCACTTGAAAAAAAGATGTATTTTTGTTCATTTAAAAAAATAGTTATACTTTATAAGTGTTGTTTATAGCTAGAGTATTACTACCAAAAGGTGAAATTATTGAAATGCTACAAAAGGTTATTGCAGGATATATGTTTTTTGATTATTTTACTGTTTTTAAGCAATGTACTGCTTGAATTTGGTAATTTGTATGCATAGAACTGAACAAAAGTAGGTCTCATGGAATCATTTCAGCAAGTATGCCTCTATTATAGTGTGTATCCTTCCACTTATCACATGAGAAAGAGCCTGAACAAACACCTCAAAGCACACTCCATAACTCTGGACCATAACATGACAAACTGAATGTTGCACTTGATGAGCCTGTATTGTGATGAAGCAAATCCAGTACACACATTGTGTTGTGATGAATTGCTGGATACCTGTTGTGATGGCATCCAATTTTACTACAGTTGAACCTCGATTTAATGGACATCCTCTCCCCCTATTAGTCCATTAAAACGAGGTTCAACCGTACATGAACCGAGGTTAAACGAATTTTGATATAATTTTTAAGATTTGTGAAAGAAATCAGGGTGCAGCAACAACATTGCATCCCAAATTCGTTGCATTGGGGTCCATTAGATCGAGATTTAAATGTACATCATCAGCATAGTTATGTTTCATCTGCAAAGTCATAATGAATACTGGCACTCACTACTGTAAATCTTATGCAGTTTGCACAGGAATGATATTGTAGCAAACAGTTACTATTGAAGGTATCATATTAATGACCTTCATTTTGAAATTTTTTAGCTTGTGTTCAAGGAAGAGCCTATCAGGTGGAGGTAGGCATTGTGCTCAGCAGGGTTTACTGGTGATGGGTGTGTTTGTGTAGGTATGTATGCCTTGTTTTACTGTCCTCTTCTACCACTCGTTCTGCTTACTACCATGTCCTCCACTCACTGTTTTTGTCCATTTTTTGTTGTTTTTACTCTGAAATTACCTTCATAGGCTTGTATTGTTCAGTGATGTTATATTGGAATTTACTGAGTTTGTTCAAATTACTGCATCAGTTGCGAATGGTAAGATTTTAATTATTCCTAATGCCTAAATTTCCTATTGAATGTAGCTCAAAAGGTAATAACAAATTTGTCACTTGATCATTCATTTGTCACGTTGACACGCACTGATGCTCTGCCGTGTTGTAGGTCAACAAGCTACATGACACATCCTGGGATGATGTCTCCGAGCAACCCAGTCTACACAGCCCCTCATTCTGTGATGATGGGGGGCCGTGGCCAGCCTCCAATGGGGGGCTACTATCACCCCTCAATGGGGGGAGTACCCACATCCATGCCAGGAGAGTCTCCAGCCTCTGGAGAGTCTCCCTCACCAGGGTCAGAGGACTCAAACGATGACATCACCCGGCACAACAAGAGGCCGTCCCCTGATGGTGGGGAGGTGGCACCTGGGGCTGGTGCTGGCCGGGGCAAGAAGCCAAAGCTCTCCAAGAAAAATAAAAAGAAGAAGGACCCTAATGAACCCCACAAGTGAGATGAAGGATGAGGTTGTGTCTTTAGTTTTTTGAGAGCATCAAACATGGGAGAATATTTGCAAGTGTTGAACTCAGTTGGTATTTCATTGAAGGCTGCATAGTGTGTTTCAATGGGTTGAGTTCTGACTCTTCCCATCAAAAACTTGGATTGATATACACTACACTGGATATATAAATCTAATGACTGAATATATAAATCAGATTGAAATTTATATACTCTAAACTTGACAATTTTGTAGCACATTGCAACAAAATTGATTGTATTTATTGTAATTTATAGTTCTTATTATTAAAATAGTACATCCTTTATTACTACTAATGTTCTTTCATAAGGGCTTGAGTGGTGTGGCTGTATGGAGGGCTGCAGTATTGTCATTTATTCTTGTGTATGTTGTTTAAGAAGCAGTGACGAGGTTAAGAGGGTTCAGTATGCTGAGTAAATTGAGTACAATCGTGCTCATTGAGAAACTTGGCTTGGTAACAGGGCGAAGAACAAGCTCAAAAATATCAAGAGTAATACTATAGTGTTAAAAACAGAGTGCTTGTTTTATTAGCAGAGATGGGTCACTCAACTAAGGATGTCTAGTGCCAATTTTACAGACCAGTTTACTTGTGGAGTCTGGTTCCTAAAAAAATCTTGTTCTCATTTCCCAGGCCACTGTGGAGTTAGTGAAATGATAATTTTATGGGGATTTTACAGACCGGTGTCAGCCTACGCGCTGTTCTTCCGTGACACGCAGGCCAACATTCGTGGCCAGAATCCCAATGCCTCGTTTGGTGAAGTGTCCAAAATTGTGGCATCTCTCTGGGACTCCCTGGATGCTGACACCAAGAATGTGTACAAGAAGAAGACTGAGGTTGCGAAGAAGGAATACTTGAAACAGCTCGCTGCTTACCGTGCTACTCTTGTGTCTAAGGTGGGTGGTGGTGAGTGTGGCGAGTGTTGTGTTGGTGAGTGGTGGGTGTTGGTGAGTGGTGGGTGTTGGTAAGTGGTGTGGTGTGTGTTGGTAAGTGGTGTGGTGTGTGTTGGTGTGAGGGAGTGGTATTGGGTGTATTGGCATGAGTGAGTATTGGTATTATGAGCTAGAGTGTGCCATGTGTTGTGTTAGGTGCTAGTGTCCACACACTGGGATGTGTGGCAGCATTTATTTGTTTCTTTTATTTGGTATTGCAAATACTTGAAACAGTGCATTGTAGTGCCTACAAATACTAGTAACTTAATAGTCAGAGACCTAATATAACTACATCCAGCTTTTCATAACCCTGTTTGTAGATGACCTATAGTTCAAATTAACAGAACTTTTTGTAACGTTCATATTATGTATTTGAGTTATGAACTTTGTGTTAGTCAAGGTTATGTACAAATTTACTTGATAACTATAGAGAAAATAAAATTCATTGTTAAGAAATACTTGCAAGAAATGAATTGGCAGCTATAAATAAGAAGTACTGTAGTAATGTTGATGTGACTGAAGAGATATTGAGCAGTCCTTTGACCTCCATGACGCTGTAATACAACTCCTATAACCTCCATGACAATACAAGTCGTATAACCTCCCTGACAATACAAGTCGTATAACCTCCATGACAATACAAGTCGTATAACCTCCATGACAATACAAGTCATATAACCTCCATGACAATACAAGTCATATAACCTCCATGACAATACAACTCCTATAACCTCCCTGACAATACAAGTCATATAACCTCCCTGACAATACAACTCATAACCTCCATGACAATACAACTCATAACCTCCATGACAATACAA
>VCRD01006191.1:18734-28854 GCA_006783055.1 Trinorchestia longiramus
GTATTACAGCGTCATGGAGGTTATAGGAGTTGTATTGTCATGGAGGTTATAGGAGTTGTATTACAGCGTCATGGAGGTTATAGGAGTTGTATTGTCATGGAGGTTATAGGAGTTGTATTACAGCGTCATGGACGTTATATGACTGCTCAATATCTCTTCAGTCACATCAACATCACTACAGTACTTCTTATTTATCGCTGCCAATTCATTTCTTGCAAATATTTGTTAACAATGAATTTTATTTTCTCTATAGTTATCAAGTAAATTTGTACATAACCTTAACTAACACAAAGTTCATAACTCAAATACATAATATGAATGTTACAAAAAGTTCTGTTCATTTGAACTATAGCTCATCTACAAGCAGGGTTATGAAAAGCTGGATGTAGTTATATTAGGTCTTTGACTATTAAGTTACTAGTATTTGCAGGCAATACAACGCACTGTTTCAAGTATTTGCAATACAAAATAAAAGAAACTGAAATAAATGCTATCACACATACAGTGTGTGGACACTAGCACCTAACACAACACATGGGACAGTCTAGCTCATATACCAATACTCACTCATGCCAATACACCCAATACCACTCCCTCACACCAACACACACCACTCACCACCCACCTTAGACACAAGAGTAGCACGGTACGCAGCGAGCTGTTTCAGGTATTCCTTCTTCGCAACCTCAGTCTTCTTCTTGTACACATTCTTGGTGTCAGCATCCAGGGAGTCCCAGAGAGATGCCACAATTTTGGACACTTCACCAAACGAGGCATTGGGATTCTGGCCACGAATGTTGGCCTGCGTGTCACGGAAGAACAACGCGTAGGCTGACACCGGTCTGCAAAATGCCCATAAAATTGTTATTTCAGTAACTTCACCGTGGCCTTGGAAATGAGAACAAGATCTTTTTAGGAACCAGACTCTACAAGTAAACTGGTCTGCAAAATTGGCACTAGATATCCTTAGTTCAGTGATCCATCTCTGCTAAGAAAACGAGCACTCTGTTTTTAACACTATAGTATTATTCTGGATATTTTTGAGCTTGTTCTTCACCCTGTTACCAAGCCAAGTTTCTCAATGATCACAATTGTACTTAATTTTACATAAACTTCATAAGTGTAGCAACAGCCCAGCACCTCAAATTTTCTCATTTGCATCACTTCCTGCACAAAGCATCTCAGAAATAGCCAATATTTTGACTAGCACCAAGCTTGGGTGGAAGCAACAGGAATTCTGTGTGTGAGATGCAATGGAGCCTTGTTACTCAGCAGTACTCAACCCCCTTAACCTCTTGACTGCTTCTTAAACAACATACACAAGAATAAATGACAATACTGCAACACTCCACACAGCCACACCACTCAAGCTCTCATAAAAGAACATTAGTAGTAGTAGAGGATGTACTATTTCAATAATAAGAACTAACTATAAATTACAATAAATAGAATCTGTTTTGTTGCAATGTGCTACAAAATTGTCAAGTTTCGAGTATATAAATTTAAATCTGATTTATATATTCAGTCATTCAAGTTATATATCCAGTGTAGTGTATATCAATCCAAGTTTTTGATGGGAAGAGTCAGACTCAATCCATTGAAACACACTATGCACCCTTCAATGAAATACCAACTGAGTTCAACACTTGCAAATATTCTCCCATGTGTGATGCTCTCAAAAAACTAAAGACACACAACCTCATCCTCCATCTCACTTGTGGGGTTCATTAGGGTCCTTCTTCTTTTTGTTTTTCTTGGAGAGCTTTGGCTTCTTGCCCCGACCAGCCCCAGCCCCAGGTGCCACCTC
This sequence comes from Trinorchestia longiramus, assembly GCA_006783055.1. NCBI lineage: Eukaryota > Metazoa > Arthropoda > Malacostraca > Amphipoda > Talitridae > Trinorchestia > Trinorchestia longiramus. The sequence goes on from VCRD01006191.1 coordinate 20,542, forward strand.
CCCACCATCAGGAGACGGCCTCTTGTTGTGCCGGGTGATGTCATCGTTTGAGTCCTCCGACCCTGGTGAGGGAGACTCTCCAGAGGCTGGAGACTCTCCTGGCATGGATGTGGGTACTCCCCCCATTGAGGGGTGATAGTAGCCCCCCATTGGAGGCTGGCCACGGCCCCCCATCATCACAGAATGAGGGGCTGTGTAGACTGGGTTGCTCGGGGACATCATCCCAGGGTGTGTCATGTAGCTCGTCGAACTACAACACGGCAGAGCATCAGTATGGGTCAAAGTGATGACAAATGAATGATAAGGTGATAAATTTGTTATTACCTTTTGAGCTACAGTCAATAGGAAATTTAGGCATTAGGAATAATTAAAATCTTACCACTCTCAACTGCTGCAGTAATTTGAACAAACTCAGTAAATTCCATTATAACATCACTGAAGAATACAAGCCTATGAAGGTAATTTCAGAGTAAAAACAACAAAAAATGGACAAAAACAGTGAGTGCAGGTGAGTGGAGGACATGGTAGTCAGCAGAACGAGTGGTAGAAGAGGACAGTAAAACAAGGCATACATACCTACACAAACACACCCATCACCAGTAAATCCTTCTGAGCACAATGCCTACCTCCACCTGATAGGCTCTTCCTCAAACACGAGCTAAAAAATTTCAAAATGAATGTCATTAATATGATACCTTCAATAGAAACTGTTTGCTACAATATCATTCCTGTGCAAACTGCATAAGATTCATGGTAGTGCCAGTATTCATTATGACTTTGTAGATGAAACATAACTATGCTGATGATGTACAGTTAAATCTCCATCTAATGGACCCCAATGCAACGAATTTTGGATGCAACGTTATGTTGCTGCACCCTGATTTCCTTCACAAATCTTAAAAATTATATCAAAATTTGTTTAACCTCAGTTCATGTACAGTTGTACCTCGATTTAACTGACTAATAGGGGGAGAGGATATCCGTTAAATCGAGGTTCAACTGTAGTAAAATTGGATGCCATTACAGCAGATATCCAGCAATTCATCACAACACAATGTGTGTACTGGACTTGCTTCATCAAGTGCAACATTCAGTTTGTAATGTTATGGTCCAGAGTTATGGAGTGTGCTTTGAGGTGTTTGTTCAGGCTCTTTCTTACGTGATAAGTGGAAGGATACACACTATAATAGAGGCATACTTGCTGAAATGATTCTATGAGACCTACTTTTGTTCAGTTCTATGCATACAAATTACCAAATTCAAGCAGTACATTGCTTAAAAACAGTAAAATAATCAAAAACACATTTCCTGCAATAACCTTTTGTAGCATTTCAATAATTTCACCTTTTGGTAGTAATACTCTAGCCATAAACAACACTTATAAAGTATAACTATTTTTTTAAATGAACAAAAATACATCTTTTTCAAGTGCCCCACTGGCAGATCACATAGCAGCAACTGAAAAGTGTGACCCACCAGCGTGTCACACGCTAGGAAATCAATAATTGTCAATTAGCTGCAGCACTCACCCTGGTTGAGTTAAGATTAGACCATTTGGTCCATGCATATATCTGTGAGGCAACATCGCAATGTAGGTACTACTACGATACCTCTAGAAAAGAACTCAGGTCAAGGTAATAATATGGTGAATTTGACACACACAAACAAGGCAATCAAGAACCACTGGCAACATTAATATGTCTAGAATGCACTGGATTTATAAGAGAAATAATGGTTGAAAATCATAAGTTTACATCAATAAAAAGGCATTAATATTTCTGATGATGGTCTTCACTATGTTTTTCTAACTCAACAGAATCAGACATGAAAGAAATAACACACACCCTTTGGCACTCAAAGCAAGAAGATTAAAAATTATAAAAGAAAATGCATGGAATAGAAACAACTCAAGAATAAATGGCAAGTTCAGAAACACCACAAAATCCTAAAAAAATATATGAAAGATTAACTAAAATGAGTTCATATTTTTAAAGACAAATAGAATAAGAGAGGACGCAAGGGTTTGAAATCACAGCTACACGTAACTATAACAGAAGCGAACACTAAAATTGCACGCTACCTTTGATTCACAGCCGAAGTTGAAGTGTCTTTGTATTCCATAGCTAAACACTTATTTCATACACTACTACACTGACTAGCTACAACCAAAGAATGCTTCTACTATAAACTAAGTAAATAAATAAATAAAAACCTGTTGAATATCACAAAACTTAAATCTCAATAAGAATTTGGAAACTATCCATAATGAAGTATAGCCCAACTTGGCAACCAAATGATGGAAATAGCACCAGAGAGCTCAAAGAATTCATGAACATCTGATGAATAAAAATGGTGTATTGTGAAAATTTATTAATATTAAATCATCCTTTGATAGACTGCTTAATAAACCACCCTACACAGAAGCAAGTTATGAAGCTCCTTCAGAAACATGACAGAGATTGTAAGCTGCTTAAATGTTTTTTCCAGCCCTGGAGTATAAAATACTGCTGCAGAAGGTAGTTTAACCATTTCACAATCAAATTATTTTCATACTGATCAAAATATCACATTAAACCATTAATGACAATTATTTACTGGATGTACCCTTCCCTTGCATTTTTTCAAGGCCAGCTGAACATGGTGTAACTGGCATATAAGAACCAAACCTGTTTAGAAAATATACAAGCTTTGTATTGAACCAATTAACCCACTAAAATCAATACTTGATAATACAGTTAAAATATGTATTTCTGTCCCCTGGTTCCAAATGGAGCCACTCATCATTAATGGGTTAATTACCACTTATCTTTATTAATCCCTATGTAATTTGGCCATAATTTTGAACAAAACATTTAGAATAAGGGACTAAAGGGAAAGATTTTTAAAGTTTGTTTGGGACATATTAACCCAACAGTAGAAAAGGAATTAATGTGTAGTAATTTAGAGCAGTAGTAGTGTGGTCATAACCCAAGCATGGGTGATTATTATAGCAAAATGTTGCAATGAAATGTTTGGCTAGAAATGTAGCTATTTTTGTGTCAAATAGTTACTAGCACAAAAATTTCTACAGCTGGCATCAATTTCAATATCTTCAAAAATAATTCACAAATCTGGCTCATATGATAAGCAATTTTAAGAATCAAAGTTGCCTTCATCATACATAAATACATGGATTTCTGCATGCTTTCTGATAGATTTATTAATATTTTAACATATATGATGCAATGCTCAAAAAAATTATACTGGACTTTTATTACTAATTTAGCATTAAATCAAAAACCAATTGGCAAAAGCTTGTGACTTTGATGCTGTCCTAACCATGCTTTGTACACCGACTGGCTTTAAATTCACTAAACATTGTGAAAGATTTATTTTACATTTTTATGTAAAACATTTGGAAATGAATTAAAAATATGAAAACTCTCCATCTATATTGTAGAAACTGAGAATATTTCTTGAAATATGGGATGGTATTGTACTAAATAATCTTTAAAACTAACTCTTCTGTCTGAATTTTCATGCACTGTTTTGAGTAAACATCCTAGAATGAGTAAGAATCAGGATATAAGAATGGGTTGTCAAGATGTATGGAATATCATATTGCAGTTAAAAACTACTTCTATGCAACTAATAAAAATTTGCTATGAGAATGCAACTATTAATAACTTAATGTTATAAAAATAGCTTTGAAGTTAACATAGATCATAGTGTACACCTGTCCTGAGGGTTTATAAAACACTGCTCACTGATTTTATCTTATCAGTCACTTTGATTAGAGAATATATAAAAAAATACACATTTAATTCCAGAAATATATCAATCTATATTCAAGGACTGAAATCCTTACAATTTCCTTCACTCACAGCAAAAAAATGTGAATTTTACTGAAGGTAAAGCACTCCAAATTCAGTGTTTAAAGAATAGACTATTAAAAAAGAAATTTGAAACACAGAAGTGACATAGCTGTAGATGCAACTATAAGCAGTGTGTACAACTACAAAAGATGCTTATTTTACCTACACATGAACAATTACAAAGTAAACTGGTCAGAATTTTATTACCATATCAAATAAACTACAATCCTAAATAGTCATGCCTTCATCATATTTTCTGTAAAAACTTTTGTATAGAATCCAAACTTTTGATAATATAGTATCACTAAAAACATTTACAGAGCATAAATGAGTATTTATCACAAAAATGTAGCGTATATTATAGCAGTGAGTGACATCACAGATGTATTCACATTATCTGGTCAAGCTGGTGCACCTGACAACTTTCTATAGTCTTGTGCCCTCAAATGAACATCTCAATGTATAATATCCAGTCTTACTCACATTTCTATTTATACCTATCTGTACTTCATGGGTAAGGTAACTACATAAAAACTATTATTGAAATTTCAACTAACATTAGAAATCTTATTCTCTTCATGAATGTGCTTATTTGAAAAGTTTCACAAGTTGTGAATACCAAATAAGTAGAAGTGCAGGTCTGGAAAGTTATGAGTAACTTCTACAAACTTTGTACCCTTTACTACAATAATTTATATATAAACACAATGGTTACTATTAACAGGATTTAGTATCTGAACATATATAATATATCCTTACATTAAGACTAATGAAATGTATATATGGTTTACAATGCTTAGTTTTAGCTTGACCAGTCTGCAGAACATGTCAAAACTCTTTGGTGGCAAAGCACGCAGTGAGGTAAATGGGAACTTGCATGCACGCTATTGTGGGAGTTGCAGTCAGAGTGTTAAGTTGGTCTAGATGACAATACTTCAATGCCAGATCTATCTCTACTTTGCAAAATTACAACAAATATATTAGTGAGATTTTTTAGGATCTGGTAGTTCTACGTGCAGCAAAATATCTCTCAAAAATTAACATCTCATATACTCCCTGTAATGACCTTAAATGATCTTACAACCATTTATGAAATCAAAAATTCAGAGAAAACTAATAAATTACATTGACTATGAACTTCAAAACAGGATACTAACATTGCAGGTTATCTGTAGTTGATAACTTTAAATTCCATACAATTCTACAAATTATTTTTTGTATTACTAATATTAGACAGCAAATAGTCGGAGATCATCACAACTCTAACGTAATTTATTACTATTCTACGCATATCTTTATAATCAATTATTAAAAGCTTAGACCCCAGCACTGTGAATAGCAATCGGTCCTACACAAAAATAAATCATTGCCAATATTACCAACAATTCTTTCTCAACTGCCGAACAGCAGAGTACGCCCTTGTACAAGGAAAGATAAGTTACATTGAGCCTTTAATGTGTTAATTATATTTTTACACAAGAAGTAAACCACCATAACTTGAATTTGTTAATACCAGAACTACATTAATGATCCAGACTAATTTCTGTGATCTACAGCATATGCATACACTATATTAGTTTAAATTTCATTTCATTGCATATGGTCATTTAGTTTCGTGGAACGACTTTAGCAATGATATCGCCGAACGCGGTAGGGCGGAGAAACATTCAATTAAAATTTACCCTAAAAATAAATCTATTTCCCTAAATATCAGCTGATGGAATTAAAATAATTTATATTTTAAACGAGTTTAAAAATAATCAGAGTTTTGCAAAACTAATCATTCTCTTAAAAGAGATAGTCGAAAAATATAAGAAATTATTACGTGCATTACATTTCGTGCATGTATTGAACACAAAAATTCTAGGCTCTATGCTCTCAGGGCTTAAGGAAAAACTGTTGAGACAGTCGACCAAAGCACATAGAAACATAAAGAAATTCGTAAAAACATGCTACATACACCTGCGAGTTTTTATCAAATGTATGAATATATTATGAACTCACGCAGCTGTGGGAACTTGGCCAGCAATAGAAGGGATGTACATCTGTTGGGGAGGAAAGTGGGGATTGTTGCCACCCAAATCCACGCCATGATGGCCCTGGAAGAAACATAAAGCAAACACTATTTCAAACACTTAAATGTTACTTCATAGCATTTGTACTAACATTATTGAAAGCCTGTAGTTTTAAAATCAAAAAAATTCCTAATTTGAACATTCTGTATATTTATATTTTTGTTCGACTAGTATACTACGAAAGCAACTGCGCACATAATTCTGTAGCTAGAGACATGAAAATGACAGAAATGTAGATAAAATTCTATAAGAATGTATCATCCTGCAGTTTTTATTTAGCTATTTCATAATAGGTAAATTAACTTTGTATTAGACAATACACAAAAACCTCAGTAGTATCATACAGACTCTTATAATCTTCACGTACATATAACAGATATTGTAACGTCTAATTACTTCAAAGCAAGACCGTGCAAAACACTATTCAAGAGATAAGCTCATTTATTGTCCAAGTATATTGTATAAACAACTGTGCATATTTTCGTAAGGAATAAAGTGTTCAGTCTTTACTTGAAATAAGTTACACTCCATGCCTAGAATACTAACGAACGAATGCTGAACTGCGTCAGAAAAAATCAGTTCACTGGAACTGAATATATTGCATTGATGAACAGACCACTTGACGTACTGTATTTTACCTCGTATGAGAAAAACAATTATTCTATTTAACACATATATACATATACATTTAATATATATATATATATATATATATATATATATATATATATATATATATATATGGGAATTGTTGTGACCTCTTCAATAAATTTGTTATTTTGTATTATTATATAGGGAATGCTGCATCAAACGTTAAGAGGTAGTATATGAATTTCCAGATAAAATTCATTATTTTCATGGATTAACTGAACCATAAAATAAGATATAATAATGTTGAAAAAACTGCAATTTTATAAACGAAGCGTTGAGATCACATTACGATACCATGACTACGTTCCTAAGAGACATAGAAACTCATCTAGCGACATTTCCTAAAGAAATATATCAATAAGTACTGTTTAAAATAGAACATGACGACATAAACAAGCCATTATCGTCTTCTTGAGTTGCTCCACATGTCCTCAATTTTCAGCAAGAAAATAAATACTTTTCTTCTACATTACGCTGAAGTCATAGATGCCATACACGATACAACACAATTCTTAATAAATACCATTAGATTTTATTCCCAATACAGTTTATTGGGAGAAATAATTGTCCTTCATTAGAACCAATCGACGAACAAAAGCATTGATAACCTGCATCGACACCTGTCATTACGTCGCATGAGGGTCCAAGTTTGCGTGTTTAATTACCTAATTACTCTCGACTTAATCATGAGGAAAATTAATGTTATCACGGAATAATTACTTCTAATCTTCGTCCTCCGTCAGCCAGCACCGTAATTCTAGAAATCACTTCTAGCAAATGAAATGTTGCACATGTTCACCAGGGAAAACTATTTCACATAGCAAAAAACTATTGTATGTCATTAAAAGACTTTTAAACTTTCAAAGAACTAGTTAACAAGAAGAAGAAGAAACTACTGTACATTATGAATAATTATTTTCCATCAGGAAAAACCTTGAAAACCTTACAAATGGTACACTTATGCTTAGAGGGAAAGTCGCTAGAACTCAACATTTAAAGTCTCCAACTTGCGGGAAAATCACGAGTAGCAACATAACATTTATTAGTTACATAGTTGTTCAGATTTTGACGTGACAGTTAGGACACTTTTAGCTTGTTTGCAGTTCATTGTTTTGTTTAAAAATGTAGATCCTGACGCTGCAGCATTCTCACAATTAAATGGCATTTAATTAGGGACAAATTAAAAAAATTACCCCAAGTTTTGTCTCTTGTTTTACAAGAACAGAGCCATTCTGACAGCCACAGGAATGCACTACGTGACTATGCAATGTCAAGTATTTTCAAGTATTATTATGTTCCTAGCAAACCAAATATTTGGACACAATAGACATGTTTCATAAATGAGTTTTGATGTCAACATTTTTTTCTTGAAATTACAGACTTGGTGTCACGACCAGCGGGGCGCGGTTCAATTGTAGTGCATTAATATTACGAAAACACGTATTCCATTTGTACAGAAGACTTATTAAACGCTTCAACAAATAACATTTCTTGGCTCATTGAAACATTGCGTGAATTACTACTCGTCTTCACTTGTTTTTTACGGAATTTCAAGTAACTTTGGAATGAAACACTTAAAATATAGGACTGAGGTGTGTGACTTCTTATGAACTTCAGGAAGATCAATACATGAAGTTAAACACCTCATAGCAGGCACGCGTGTTTAATACACCTCATTGCAGACACGCGTGTTTAATACACCTCATTGCAGACACGCGTGTTTAATACACCTC
>VCRD01006192.1:0-28813 GCA_006783055.1 Trinorchestia longiramus
AAACTCAGCTAGAAGAAAAAGTCAAGTGAGGGTAAGCCACAGCTCTAGGAAAGAGAGAGTCAAGTGAGGGTCAAGCACATCTCGAGGAAAGAGCAAAGTGAGGGTAAATCATAGCTAGAGGAAAGAGAGAGTCAAGTGAGGGTTTAGCACAATTAGAGGAAAGAAAGTGTAAAATACGAATGAAACACAGCTCCGTGTCCATGGAGCCCCTCTTTCTCCTCGTTTTGTTATTTAAACATTTCGAACTTGACTTTTTATACGTTTGTGGAAAAAATGTATTAGATTGCTTTTCAAAACTGTTCTCAAAGGTAAAAGTATTATAAAAGATTTAGGATCATTTGGAAATGCTGAAGCGTAAAATGTCGTCTATTTTCTTCGATGAGGTCTGGTTTCGAAGCCCTCTTCGAACATTATTAGAAGCATGTTTTCTTACAAACAGTACTGTCAAGCACATGATGTTGCAAAATCTTGATCATAATAGGAGACATGAGCTTGATTTTCGGGTTTGGCTTGAAATATTTTCGTGCCATCATGTATTATATCTCACACTTTTAAAACGGTACAGATCAGAGCAATCATGAAGTTCTAATATCAATGGTAAATATTTAACATCTTCATAGAATATTTGTTAGGTCAGTTTTATGGTTTGAATTCATTTCTCAAAAATTCGAAAAGAATTATTCCTTTTGTAATCTAATGAATTTGCTATGAACAAATTCTGGATTTTACTGCGCTTTTAATGATCTAAGGATATTACATTGGAAGATACTTTACATTCTAAGCTTAAAGTAGTCTCAATATGTGCGAATAAAATGCATTAGCTAGCATCTAATTACTTGTTTACTTTGCTGCTAGTGATATTCGTTGATGTGAGGGCAGTTATTTTTCAAATCACGGCTTTATAGTGTGCTGTCAATAAGTCGTCGCTGCAAGGACTACTGACATGCGACCTCTAAATCAAATCCACGATGAAGTACTCCGAAACCTAAATTCAGGCATGATTTATTAAATCGGAACTCATTTCCCCAGGTTTAATTTAAAATGTAGTGTTGATGTAGTGATGTAGTTCTTGTTGCTTCTCTAATTAACGATTCAATTAGAAGTCAAGCATAAAGTTAGAAACAGAGATATGTTTCGCAAACCTGTTATAGTCTATGACATTATCTAATAGAATAAGTCATACAATGGACGCTCAGAAAGTAATGTTTCATGATATAGAGTAAAATCATTTGCAACCATCGTTATACAATGGGGTGAGACATTTCACAGGCAATTTCTCTATAACTTGACTGATCAGAGCTCAGTATTTTGAGCCATGCCGCGTTGTGTTTTAAGGGATACATTTTTTTTATACTACATGGAAATGTAGCAAATCGAGAAACAATGAGGAATAAATCTTAATTGATTGACGAAGCAGCACTCGAGCGTTGCATTCCTTTTAAATATTTGTGCAGTTGTTACTGCCATGGACTCTGTCATCATGGGCGTGTGCCTGAACACAGCCTGCATGCGTTTGGACACCGGCTGCGAGTGTCTGGACTCAGGCTACGAGTATCTAGACGAGTCTGGACGCTGGCTGCGAGTGTCTGGACTCAGGCTACGAATGTCTGGACACAGGCTGCGAGTGTCTGGACACAGGCTGCGAGTGACTGGACACAGGCTGCGAGTGTCTGGACACAGGCTGCGAGTTCTGGACACAGGCTGCGAGTGTCTGGACGAGTCTGAACGCTGGCTGCGTGTCTGGACTCAGGCTGCGAGTGTCTGGACGCGTCCGCACGTAGTCTGCAAGCACAATAGCCAGTTTACCGAACGTCGATGCAGCGCGCAGACTACAATGGTGGCTGCCCTGGAGCATTAGAAGCAATGGAGGCCATTCTTGTTATGCGAATCGACTTTGCTTACGTTGGGTGAATGCCGTCCCTGGTGGGGGGAATGCATAGTCAAGTAGGAGTAGAATATCGTAAGCCCAGCGAATTTTGTGCTTTTCTCGCGACAATCGATTCGTGACTTCGCCTGCGTTGTTTCTATTAAGCCACATCGTGTTAAAATCATTCTGTAGGACTAAGAACGCGCTTGATCAAATTTTCAGAGTAGGAAATAATATAGGATATGATTGAATCCTAGGATATTTAAGTAATAGAATGTGATTGAAGGTAAGTAGAAATGATGCGAAATAAAAATGCCAAAGTCGACGACAGTATTGGAGTTAGCTGAAACTTAAGTAACGTTTCGTAAGTTTTTATTCGCTTAAAAACTATTATTCTACTCGTAATGATACAGAAGTAAATTACACGAGCCCCATGCTTTGTTATGGAGGGAAGAATAGCGGCACTACGCGTTAATAACAACTTCCACGTCAGTGTCTACTCATTGACGGTAGGATCATCATCGTCCTTTTTTGAGATGTGAGAGTGCGAATGTTAAACAGATGTGAATGAAATGAAATGGAAATGAGAAATAATCGATAAAGCATTTGTAATTAGCAGGTTGTTGCAACAAATACAGAGTTAGAGGAAGAATAAAGTGAACTTTTAAGATGGTGAAGTACTCACAGACTTATGCTTGGCATGCAATTTTAAATGTTAAGTTAAGTTAAGTAAGAATATAGAGATTAGGAGACGAAAGGATACAGTATTCATCAGGCAAGTACCTACGATTCCAGTGTAGGAACACGCTGGTCCACACCGATGTTTGAGGAACAGTATTTGAGAGGGGAAGTGATGATAGCTGAGTCGTTGTATTTGCAGTGACGATCTCATTCAATTAGCGCTGTTGGGGATCAAATTAGCGGCTGCAAGCGAAAGAGAGACCACAGCTGCAGCAGCTAAAGAAGACCTCAATGGCACCAGACACAGAGGCGACCGAAGAAAAGTTGAAGCAAGAGAAGCTCCGTGAAATTGGTTGCCTGGAGCCGATGGGAGGCATAATGGATTGTTTGTGGAGCTCTGGAGAGCGAGCAACGCGACACAACAGCCGTCGTGGAGCCTGTAACTTTCTTTCAAGAAAAATTATGCTCCATAGTAGTCTGAGGGTGTAACTATAAATAATTAATTGCTCAAATGAAGTATGATTCATATCTACAAACATCGTTACGTAAATTCCATTCGATGCATTGAAAACAACCTGCTTTTCTGGTTAGGCAAAAACTATGATTTCCTTCTAAAAATTAATTGATGAGTTTAAGTTTTACTAGATCTTCTACAATGCTAAATCACTTCAAGAGACTTAGAACTACGCTAAGATGGCATGTACAAACTAATGTATGAGAGGAGTTTCAGAACAATTCTTGTACTAGGTTTGGGGTGCGAACGCTTCAACTGCTGTAATGCTGAAGCAACTGCTAGTGCTTGTATGATTCTTAATCATGGTTTCTGGAATGGGGTACAGAGGGAACCGAAAAAGGGAAGTTTGGCTTGTCCCTCGGAAAAAGCTACCCCAGAACTGGCAATCGGTAAGTTCGATTACGCTATAAATGGCTTTATTGTAGAGAAGAGTAGGCACTGCAAGGCTTCTTTTCTCCTCTAGGGCGAAGTGCAAGAGTACCTTATGCGACAGTGTTGCTCATGGCACTCCGACATCGAACGACTTTGATATACAATGAAACTTTTAATTTTGTTGCAACGAACTACTGTCATGCATGTAGAAATCATCACAAATTGTTTTACAGAATTTCAGAAAATTCTGGAATTTTTTTAGTTCCGTTTGTCAAAGCGGGACAACATCACCAATTTTAAAAATTAGGCTCAATGTATCTATTTTTTATGAGATAATTTTTTCAATGATAAACAATGTTTATTGAAATTTCAAAATTGTACGAGCTAATTTAAGCTAGCAGATTCAGAGAAAAATATGAATTGCATAAAATGCTCGAAGAAAAAAAATATGAATTTTTCCCTGATATGGAGAAAAAATTGTAATCAGCTCGTACTTGTCACTTGGCAAATAAATTATCTTTAATAATTAATTAAGCTGATAAGTCAACAGTAGTTCCCATGTTTTAATCATTTACTACGCTAGTTTCAAGTCGAGGAAATGCTTTCATATAGATTTTTAGGACACCTGATCAACTGTTTAAATTTTCTTTGCAAATTTTAATGTTTTATGGCTTAAAGGCAGTCAGCTCCCAGCCGGTGCTCGGTCTGTTAAATACAGGGTGTCCTACAAGTCATTGCGCACTAATATAGATTTTTATTAGCACCAGACGTGTTTTAAGTGGCTATGTTTAAAACCACAATAAGAACAATAAAAGCCTGGATTAATGCTAAGGGGTTTCCCTTCCAAACGTTGTAACTTTCTGGCATATTAACCTCCTCAACTCTGAATAAAAAATGTGTTAAAAAAATTCGAGTGCATGGTTACTGAAGACACGTAATGTCTTTATCTTCAAATTTCTTGGAGAGCGGAGTGTATATTAGTTACCTCGTTGCTAATTTTACGGTGTCTTTGATAGTCTTTTACAGAAACTTGAAATCAGAATGTTAAGCAGTTTTGGTCAAAAACAATTCGAAGCATAAAAATTAAAAAAACACACTACCCAATCAAGCATCACTGAAAAGGTACACATTGTGATACAAGATGGAGGTCAAAAGATAAGAAAAATAACATTAAAAGTGTAGATGAGAAGTGAAAAATAACGAAAACTCATTGTATTCTTGAACATACGCAGGACATGCATTTTGAAACGATATTTGGACATGCAAGTCTTACAACTGAAATCACAAATACGATTAAAGAATCTACATCCATCTTGTTTCAGAGCATTTGTGTCCTTATCTCTTGCTAGAAAAATAAAGAAATGAAAATTTGCTTCTATAACAATATTATTGGTACAATATACGTATGATTTTATTCAGTGCAATTCATGTCTAGGTTTTTCATTAAGTGTTATTTGAATATATGTAGTTCTCTCCTACATAAATAAAAAAGTTTTTCAATTCCCGAAGAATTCATTTTTCAACTTCACAAAAAATAACAGCATTTGTTCGTCAAAATAAAAAATTACGTAGCACTAACATGAAACGATGATCAAATAATTAGTTGGCACAAGCTATGATAGTTGAAAAAAATTTAAAGCCCCATTCTAGACATAGGGGAAATCAAGTTTCACAGCAATCAGTTCTACTGGTTTTATCAACAAGTAACGCTATCGTTTCAAATCCCCGAGGATTGTTGCATGTACGCCATAAATTTCCTCAATAAACTAAACTCGTCAACTTCATGAAAGTCCTGACGTGACGCAGCTGCATTTTCTACCTCAGGAGTTGCATCAGACGCAACATACGCAAAGAACAGCTGGTATTGCACAGCCGCTGCACCGAACGTTCCTGACACTAGCCTCCTCTCTTCCAGCGTCTCTGTTATCGATCTCGGAAACTCCGTGGTTTTCTGACTATTGCTCCGCTGGCTGGGTACGCTGCTCCTAACTTAGCACATATAGAACTTCCATTTCTTCATGATGAAATGACGGTGCACGGTGCCAGGAAGGTGGCGTTTTTTCCTTTACGTTTAATTTTTTTCGTAAACCTACGCTGGGGCTCAAAAATTTTACGAAATGTATGACGAGAAGCAGTTCGTATGCGTCAAAAACCCGTGTCCATATGAAGACAGATCTACTTTGATTTAATTTGTCATTCCTAATATTCATGATTCATTTTCTATTGCCTTAAGACATTCGTAATATCACCTTCAATGCAATTGCTTAAATATTTGATGATCGCTCATCTTAATCTGACGTCATATATACATATAATGCACGGCATTTAAAACCCCTAGAATGAACAAACGACTCAGTCGCGTTGCCATATTCTGTTAAATGCTAATGCAATCCTTTCAGATTTTCTGCGAAGAATGCAACCTTGAAATTAAATTTCCAGTTATAGAAGTGAACTAAAACAATTTTACAATGATTTTCACCATGCTAAAGCATAAATGAGACATTTTAATTAAGTTATCATAATAAATGTGTCCCTTGAATTAGTAAGCTATCAAGTTCACAGTTCTTACATTTAGTAATTGAACGAGTAGCAAGAAAAAAACGTGCACATGAGTATGAAAAAATAAGCATCGTTCTGGACGGCACAGATTCCAGGAAAACAAAAATAGACACCTGAAGCTCTACAAAGCCAGCTTGAAAAACACTTTTTTGGTCGGCAATACACTGAGCAAGTCCCAGGTGTACGGTCCTCATGCACCTGGCAATTGCTCAGTGTATTGCCGACCAAAAAAGTGTTTTTCAAGCTAGCTTTGTAGAGCTTCAGGTGTTTATTTTTGTTCTCATAGTAAAGAAAAATAATAGATTCCACCTATCACTTTTCCCGACCTACACATTCTGTAATGCTTGCTGGAACTGATCATTATTCATGTCCTCGTCACCGTTTGCAACACGCAATACTTCTCAGAGAAGCTTCTGCTTGTCCTACTGATTCAGAGAAGCTTCTGCTCGTCCTACAGGTTCACAGAAGCTTCTGCTTGTCCTACAGGTAGCCAACAATGTTGAGAAATTAGTTCTTGAATAAATTTTAATCAACATCATTCTTGCCATTTTTTCTTTATTCCATACGCTGGTCAATGGTTGACATGTACAAAATATTTACATCCCTCTTTGACCCAACGAACTGATACACTCACACTTGCAGCGTTGTTCTTCCATCAAGAAGCATATTATGTTCTTCATACTCTAGCCTTGTGCGTCGAGAACAAGGTATAAGCCGGTTGTATAAAAGTTTGTTCAGCAGAAGATGATCCCCGCTTCTACTATTCCCAATCTCCACACTCCTTGTAACAGAGCACGAGGAAGCATTGTGTGGTAACAGCAGAAAACCTGGCTATGAGACCTGAATAACGGCAGTGTTAATTCAGAGTCTGAATTTTCACTATGAGTCTTCGTCAATTTTGCACATAATAAATGCATGGTGAAGTAAAAAACAACATGTATTTACATGCCACAGTTCAATCACTATTGACTGCTCTAAATTTTATAAAACTAACTATACGATTTTGACTTTTTCATAAATTTCATAGTTTACTGAGTAGTAAGCTTGCATGAATACGGTGTTCATTCCTTCATGCCAGTTTAGCGAATAACCAACGAGAACAAGGTAGAAGAAGTGAGTTGATCTTGTGTTTCTATGAAAAAACAAGACTCAGGAGCGAGAGAACTGAGGAGTCTCTCATTCGATTTACATACTTCCTATCCTAATACTGCAACTGTCCTTATGAAGCCAAGACTTCATAGATTACAAAAACACTGGTAAGAAAACCCGATGTAACACAAAGAGAGAAATTCTTCAGCAATATTTAAGATGTTAATTATCAGCTAATTATTTATGTTCGTTACGTTGCTTAACTCTATAGCATTTGTTTTATAAGGTGTTCAATGCAAAAGCCTTTCAAATTTGGTGACAACAATTTATGGTAATCTACAAAAAGAAATGGAAAATAGCATTTATCGCTAATCTGTGTTCATAATTTCACAGTTATGTTGGGCATAACTGTAAAATATAAACAGTATCCGTACGAATGGAAAATTCTTCGCCAGGCTCTGGCTGCAAGACTGCGTATACTTGCACGCAAAAGCTACCAAGGAAATGCAGGGTATTAAATCGAAGTTATTCAATTGATCCTTATTGACGCGTTCTCAATATGTGGCCTCGAATAAGCTCTTTTGTGCATCATTATCATTAAGGACACTCGAGGGCGTTTGTGTACAGTCAGCCCTGCGCTCGAGTGTTTGCAGAGCTCTTAGTGGAGTCACTATGACTGAGCTCTTCTAAAACTATCTGCCACTCATTTCTCTACTGAATGGCGTAATGCCAATCTTGTTTTTTTATCGACTTCTACCAAACATCTCGAGTACAAATAGATCTTTTATAAAACAAGAGGGCAACAGTTTCCCTTTGAATTGGAGTAGTACCCAGTAGAAGCGATTTGAGATGGGTTATCTGAGCTGATGATAGTAACGCATTAACAAAAAAGAAGAGAACTGTTACAGATGCACTGAAGACTTGAATTTTCTGGGAAAATACTCGGTAAGTTTCTGGACAAGTTTTCTTCTGCTATGTATCATCTTGCAGCTACAAATGAGCCGTCTAGAGTTTTCAATCAGCACTTTCGGTTCGCATGTGGTTGATTTTCTCACACGCTGAATTTGCCATCAAATTTCATTTAACACGTTGACTCCGAAGTGGTACGTATGTGGGCCACTTAGGTTAGGTTCTGTAAATTTTACAGTGCCTTCTAGTAATAATATGTGCAAAGTGAAGATTTACACTGGTCAGGCAATCGGAGGCAACGTGTTAATGGCATTGACTTACCTGAATCACATATCCGCTCAGTACCATGTTGTATGCAACAAAGCTTTCAATGTTATCGCTTCATTGTGTGCCTAGGGAAGCACTCGGTAAATGTATAGAAATAGTCTGGATGTTGCCTTAAATAATGTAGCTCCACAATAAACAGGCTCGGATCTCGTAACTAATTGGGAACTAGATAAACTTTATTGTTTTTTTTAATTCATTCGTAGAATTTGGGCCAGCAAACTGCGCAAGAGGCTACGTCAGAAAAACATAGCGAATTATTTAGCAACGAGATTGCTTGTAAATACTCTTACATGGGTCACCCATTCGGCACCCATTAATGGATAAGAATATTTCCTTTGTTCAGCTAGGAAAGAACAAAGCGTACAAAATATTTATTTACGTAATTTTATTCGATTTGCATGATTAATACAGTAATTCAATTCCATTCCATAGAAAAATACGTGTTTTTAAACAACTTCTTGTTTTGGCGCGTAGGGAGAAGTAAATCTCTTTGCTGACGAGAATTTGCTACGTTAGATTCATTTCTGAATTCATTCGTCCAGTTTTCTAGAAGATTGGAAATCTTCGCACAATATTCTGTAGCATCAAATAGTTTCCCCATTCTCAACTCAATCACAGACTTGAAGGTAGTTGAGTATAGAGAACAACAGTATTAATTCAAATTTACCGTGGAGATGCAGTAAATGTTTGAGAAAAGCCAGTAAATGTAAAGTTAACTTGACGTCAATTGTTATGTAGATAATGTTAAAAAATGAATTTTACACACACACACACACATAAAATATATATATGATAGCATTTTAATAATACAAAGAATATGACTTTGGATCTAAGTTAGGCTGAAGTTTAATTCATATTAAAATATTAACTGTGATAAATAAAAACGATAAAAACTACCGTGTCTCAGAAACCAATTGTCAGTATTACAAAGTTAGTAAAAGATGGGAGCGAATAAAAATGTCACTGAAAAAATGAAATATAAATTGTTCATTTTATATAGCTGTAACGATAGTTGCATGAGGATAAACTAATTAGAGGTTGTACTCGTATGCCATTTGAGGATAAGTGAAATTGGAACAAACATCAAGTAACGAAGAAGGTGGACGAATAAATGGAAAAATGATACAAAATGTACCTGAACACCAAACATAACAGTGGAGAAATATGACACTGGAAATGAAATGGTATTAGACTATATGACAGACCAAAAAATTAATGTATGGATCTGACATCGAAAAACACATCACCGTGCCGCGCCTCTTTTTACGCTGTGACAATGCTTGACGACTGCAGAGAGACGTCATTGCAATCAAGAGAACGAGTTAACCTCAAAATGCTTTAAAGTTTGGCAAAAAACACTTGCCATTCAAGCATATCTAGAGCCACACCGAAAAGAAATGAGCTCTGCGTCATCAGTCGTAATGTGTTGCTATACATATATGGTAAAGTGAGAAATATCTAGTGCATTTGACATGTTCCGGGATACGGAACCAAAAGCAATCATTTCGGTGAATACTATGAGCATTAGAGTCATTTATTTGCGTGTATAAAAATCAGATGAAGTGCTTGCTCTGAAGGATGATGTAGAGTAATACTCTCAGAACGTTAGGCCATGCGACGAAAGGGGGTGGAATACAAAGATCAATTTGCTTTATGGTAGAGAGAATGAGAAAGGTAATTGAGTAAACGGTCGCGGATGGATATATGCCTGAGCTGGGCGAGATGAATAGAGAAGCGATAACTATAGATGATATGGAAATGGTAATTGAAGAATTGAAACGCAGAAAATTGAGAAAGTTTGCTGGTTGTAGAGTTAAAAATAAGCCTGTGTTGGAGTCGGTTGCGAACACGTCCAATGTTTGCTTGGTTTCTGGTATCTTTCCAGCCAATTGGTGTTGCGTTTGCGGCGCTCCTCTATATTAAGGAAAAAATGATACTTCGAGTGTTGTGGTGTACCGATTACTATTGAGAAGGTATTTTCTGTAGGATAACACATACTGATAGATGAAATCAGAACATGTTTGATGAGGAGTTAGGCTGTTAGGCGAGGAGCAGCGTAGGTTTAAAGAAGAGTTTTCTGATCAGATGTTTGCAGATAACAAAAAGAACAAGCGTGACACTTAAGTCTTCGTAAATCTTGAGGAATATTCCTGATACGTACAGTCGTATAAAAAAAGTTATATCTATTAAATTTGTTCATTTAAGAAACAACTTTATTGAAATTTTGTTGATTGCTTTTCAGATGTATTGTCTGAGTTTTTTGTGTGAAACTGACATCTAAATGTGTACAGTTGTCGCTTGATAGAACTTGATATAGCTTTATGAATAATATAATGTACTTATATACGACAATGGGCTTCAATTTTGTATGAAATGTAAACCACCTCATCAATTGCTGTTTATAAATCCGATCTTCATGAAATATTCTTGTTTTTCCTAGACTCATAAGCTATAGGGAACGGTCAAGCATGAGAATCTGCTTGCGTTTGAACAGCAGAAACGAGCCATGCTTGTACAATTTACAAACAATTTAAAGTAGACATTGACTATCGGTACTCATTGCTTTTTATATTACCTTAAAAGCAAAACAGCACAACCAATCCATACCCACATCATGATACTACTAATCGTTGCCACCGCCTGAGCAAAGAGGACAACGATGCCTTTTTTTCCACACAACCTTTCCTTCCCCTGGTGAGTCCATTAAAAGTAGCTGGGCATTTTCCTGAGAAAAGTACGGTTTGAGTGTCAAATTTTATGTTTTTCTACGCCTAGTAAACTTTGTTAACATTGTTGTTCCCCTGTGTGGGGTTTGCCCTACTATCGTTAACACGTTTGTTGCGATTACCTGATTGGTGTAAAACTTCACTTTGTACGCATAGTCACTAGAAGGATTTGAAAAAATTACAGAACCTAACCTAAGTGACCCACCGGTAGGTCGCATCGCAACAAACGTGTTAAGCATTTGACTACATGGCAGATGACTCTACATATATCTTTATCCCTCCGACATCGCTGCACTTATACTATAAAAATTATATGCTGTTGGACAATAGGTTTCTAATCACGCATCGTTTAATCCTGGTCAATATTAGTTTTGAAGCCAGTTTCGTTTGTCCGACTTGTATCTGACTTCTACCTCACTTGACCAGATTCTTGGACATGACTTGACGAAACGATGAGCTATATCAGTTAACTAAGCTTTTTAGCTTACATATGCCCTTCTTCTAGCCTCTTAATAATCAATTGTTACTTCTAAAAATTAAAATCGCATTGCAGATTCATAATGATTATTGAAGGCTTTCTGCCTTGCTTCATAAACTTGCACGGAAGAATGAAACTTGGATGGCAAAAATGGCTGCCGGTTGTTCACATACAGCTAAAATTTTAAAAGTTCCTCATCAGAAAGATCTATACGAACAATGAATTATTACAGCCGAACTTGTACATAACTATCCTCAAGAAATGGTTTTACAGAATGTCGCAGCACCGACTGTGCATCATAACTTCACGAGGTAAAGTCGCAACAACTGAAAGCCTGTAACAATCAGTTGACTGCAAGTTCTCGGAGTCTATATTTTTGACTGGGAGATCAGTGTTGCGGTTGCAGGAACACTTATCTGCAGAGTCACAATCGAAATTGAGGATAGCGCTAACTTATATTTATATTATAATGATGATTCGTAAGAAAATCAATACTGCAACAGTTGTTGCGATTTTAATACTCATTTAAAAACAATGATGTGTATATACGAGTATCTAGATATATAAACAATAGCACAAGAATCGAATTTGTTCCAACTGGCGGAGTTCGAAGCATTTCATTCAACTATACCGTTTGCAGTAGATATGAATCTTTTCGGACAGTTACCTCACAACTAAATATTGATCATCAAAACAATGCCCTCATCAATCTTGTGTTGCTAAGCAGCGTATGATTCAGCAAACCTACACCGAAAATCGGAAATAATATTCAACACGGGTTGCATTTTATCAATACCTGCTATCGTTAGATATCATGTGAGATTTAAAGTTGAGATCATATGTTGCATCAGCATTTAGCCTTAGCAAGAAATTAAGCCCATTCTTTTTATTCTCGCGATGAATTCTTTTACCCGTGAATTTAGGTTGAAGTGTGAGTAAATCATACCCGTGTATGGTGGATCGACCAAGCGATGAGCCTCACGGCTGATCATGTAGAGCGAACGTCATGGATCATGCACTTTCATTACCATGTTTAATGAGATCCGATCAATGTCTTCACTTAAGAGCGTCTTCTACCAGAGACTCGAGTCCATTATTACTGAGCTTATACACTTCCACACTCGCTGCTCTGCCAGGCTCTGTGGTGTACCTTCAATGTTGAGAATTTACCAGAAATATTAATTGCGTTCTGAGTTATTCAAGATTATAAGTAAGGGCAAACTGAGAAACGGGTTCGTCGAAAGGTTTCATTTATGATGTTTGTTTAATAGCGTATCATCGTGCCAGCCAGCGCCCGGTCCAGGCGCTAGCCCCTAGAGTCACGCACGGGCATCAATTTAGTTATTCTGCTCTACTTGGCCTTTAAAATAGAGATGGTACCGACAGTAGTTTTTTCTCGAGGAATTCAAAACTTTGGTATAAAGGCGATTGACGTTAACGTTCTATTGGTGTAGAATTTTCATAAATGGAATACAGTAGTAGTACAATAGTATAAGTTCGAAAAATGCAGCGCCAGAAACGTGAAGGGCGACTTCATGAAGCGTGAATTATGTGATTATGCAAGAAACACAGTACAAGGTTTCATTTAAGAATATGAATCACAGCCATTTTGTGATGAAGTTGGTATTTTACATTTTCACTAGAGCTACTGTTGATAGGCTCTCAGGTGTTATTGAAAAACCTACTGTTTCATTGAGTAATTGGCTATTAAAATAACAGCAAACTGAAGAGAAAACAGTATTTACCGATATGTATTTTAATTTTCTAAGAAATTTTGCATTTCTCTGTCAGTTAACAATTTTTTAAGAAATGGGTATTAGAACAAAAATGTATGGAGAGATACCTATTTCGATCGAGCTCGTCCTGCTACATGCATTGCGCTGCAACGTTTACAATCATACATGGTCAAATTTGCAACGCACTTCCTCACAATCTATCCTCAGACACTTAGCTACACTGCCTCCAAGTTTTCCTCTATTTTATTTAGGTCATTTTGCTTTAACATCATAGACTTCGACCTTAAAGTCTATTCTTTTATCACGAAGATTCCCGCTGGTCTCCCTAATCCTCTTCCCGCGAATCTTCCCTAGGCGCCTCTAATCTAGCTACCGTTTTGATCATGCCACGCCCTTGCCAACAAAGTTGTGTTGTGTTAATTATTTTGACAATATTTTCGTATTCCCATACGTTTTTTGAGCTGTCACGCTCACTGAAATGAAGAACTTGGCTCAATTAAAATGGAACTTTACCAATGTATGTATGTACATACGTATTCAAATAAGCCCCTGTATTCAATAATATAGGTAAAAATACATTTAAATCGTGTTTTTTACCACCGAATTTGAGTACTTTTTGGGTGTCTGACCACAATTTATCTAAATATTGTGTGGCTACAATATTTAAGAGTTTTTGTAATAAACTTTTTTTCTATATCAGCATTTGACACACGATGATGTCAGCACCAGAGCTTGATTTTTAAACCTTTTTCAGCAGTAGATAGTAAAAATTTCCCTAAACAAAGCGCACTGTGGTTTCAGGCGCAGAAGGAATATTTCCAATCAGTAATCGTGCAGGAAAAGTAAGATACATGGAGAATTTGACACAGAAATACTGATCCACAAGATTGTCCTTTTAGGAAACACGATTACAGCGGGAGCGTAGGATCACACCGGCTTGAGTAGCGGCTTATGTAGAACGCAGCTACGAGACATCTTCGTCTACAACTTGTCCAGCGCCTGCGTTTAGAAAAGCACTGCAAAATGTAAGAGCAGTGGAAACTTGGGATCGTAACTGAAATTCACAAGACATGTATGCATAAAGTGATTAATGGTGTCAAACACAACGGAGTGACATTTACAGTTATACATGAATTAGTACGTCAAATTTTTCGAGTGAAGCTTCAGAGGATCATCAGAGATACTGGAATCGGTAAAGTGAAACTGTGAAATCAAGCAGATGACGTAATTCTTAACGTAAATGCTCTAAATGTGCTTAGCAATGTCAGAGTTGTTTCATAACTACAAAAAATTGACAAATTTGCATCAAATGAGTTTCTCATGGCTGGATGCACACATAATTTGAACAGTCGATAAAAATATTATGGAATGCGCTAGTAATAGTGAGCTCTTCGAAATGCGTATTCAGTAAATTTATCAAAGAGTGTGAAGCAATTTTGTAAATCTAGAAATGTCGAGTCAGAAAGTTGAAGAAACCAAATGCAGTTCGCTGGCAAGATAGCGTGTTGAAGTCTTCGATCACGCCTCACTAAGCCATAACGATAAGGGTCCCAGCGCTCTAAGAGCTCTGCACTTTTGTAGGGCTGAAACACTAAGCCGTTCATGGCCGGTGCTCCAATAATTATTGTACAATATCATTCTCACGAACTGAGCTCACAAATGCCAGGTGACGCAGCTGACATTTGCTTCGCTTCGGCGTGAGAGCAAAAAAAAATCTAACTGTCGTTATCGTTCTGCTTATTTTTTTCAAACGATGAAAGCAGTGTTTTGAACTATTCCTAGTAGAAAAATACAATCAATGGCGCAGTCGTATATGCTCATTTCAGTTTCTACAGTCATAACTATTTATTCATTTCAGCTTTGAAGGAATTTATTGATCTTTGGCGAGTCGATTAGCCCCATTTCGATGTCAAAACTGCGTGCAGCAGAATATATCATAGTAACAGACTCAACACTGAATCCGAGGAACATATTTGTCGAAGGACCGATTATGCACCTCTTTCAGCTTTGTTTATTTCGAAAAAATTTCACAGAAGTAATAGAACTTTAAATTAATTGACATTGCTTATCTAAAAATCTTAACTTGTAAAATACATATAAGTAACTTTCATTTAATATTGAAAATGCGAAAATCATATTAGATCAAACTGTTTAAAAGTTTCCTCAACATTTCAGCCTGAAAAAAAAAGATAATTTTTTAGCTTATGTATACATGAATACCACATTCAGGCGTGATACGCGTTAGGTTGAATCCAAAAGTCATTATACATCACCGACAAAACTGTGCAGTTTAGCTTTTTAACAAATGTTAATCTCAATCGATCATTCAGCTTCTGAACTCAGCAGTGGCTAATGCTACCTATGAAAAAAGCATGAAAAACATAAGGGCACAACCCATTAGTCCGTGAAACGGTAGTAATATCGAAGCAACATCCATGAGAAACATTACAAAACTACCTCCCCGTAAATTTGAAGGGACATTTTATATTGATTGAAGTCGAAAATTATGTGCGATGCTTTCTTGAGGTGTGGCGCCCAGTTCATCCTGCACGTCTGGCCCTTCACCAGCTACTTTATGGTTACTCCAGGGCTGCTCTCGTACTATTATAGTTCCGGTAACCTGGCCACCGTGGAGGTACTCTGCAGTGCTCGTACCACAAGTACACTGAAGTTCTCTGTAATCTGACTCGTGTACTCCACATGTCTTGCTTGGTTTGGTCCCATCCCTTCGTCAGAGTCATCTAACTTCCTCGATCAGCCATATTTAAAACTAGGAATTGGACCAACTCTAGGTTATTTCTATATTTTTAGTTTACATTATTGCATTCGATGTAATAGGATTCACTGACTTTTATGGTGCAGTTTGTATAGTTTCTGACCCAGCCTTGTAATTTGATTTCATCGTACCATGAGACTATAAGGAGCGATTATGCAAATAAACTTTCAAGCCCCGCATGAGGGTCCGTTGAAGAGGATGGATCTTCAATTTTTCTCGGGTTGGACTTCCCTCAGAGGATTAGTCAAATTGGCAAGCTTTATTCGAGAGGAGAAAGAATTATGCTGATAATGTCATTACTCATCGGTATACCTCGCTGTGGCATAAGCATGATTTGCATACCTAGCTACAGCGTTAGAGCCTACGGCATACCTAGCATTGGTACTAGCGCTCTTCAATAATATGATATGTGACCAAAATCAAAGAAAACAGTGATCCCTGATTGCAAAAGTCTCAAGGTTTTAGTTTATGAATTAAGACTTTCTGTTTTCTTTTTTCTCGCTATCTTTTCGTTTCTGCTGAGTGCATCTCTTGTTTTCCTTGCAACCAAAGCAGAGTCTATCGACTGAAAAGTGGATTCCGTCGTCTAAAAAGCGTAGTCTGTCGACTGGAAAGCGGAGTCTGTCTACTGGAAAGCGGAGTCTGTCTACTGGAAAGCGGAGTCTGTCAACTGAAAAGTGGATTCTGTCAACTGGAAAGCGAAGTCTGTCGACTGAAAAGCGGAGTTTTTCGACTGAAATGCGGAGTCTGTCTATTGAAAAGCAGAGTCTGTCGATTGAAAAGAAGAGTCTGTCGCCTGAAAAGCGGAATACCTCCGGCAAAGAACGGCTTACATTTCAAGACCTCCGGTAGAAGGTTGTTTACATTCAATAGTAGACAACGTCAGGGTAAAAATTTCGGCAGGTCAGATGGCGTTGAACCAGGAAACAAAAAGTACGCACATAAAACAGTAATAATCATAACAGTGATATAAGTAATGAAAATATTCGTTCACTGTTTACATTGTTTCTCTTAATGTAATTGAAAAAGCGTAATATTTTATTTCATACAACCCCACAGAATTTACAAACGATCACTCGCTGAGCTTGAATTATCTCTCCAGGGTCAATACAGACAAACGGCAAACTATTATTATTTAAGCCGTTGCACTTTGAAAAAATATTTTCTCTATTTCACATTCATGTTCAAGTCATATTTCTCGTGGAGATTTCTATATAAATTACCAAAATATTTTGCGCTCATTTCAATAATATATAATTTTCATACACACATACATATCCAATCAGAAACTGACATGATAAGCGTATGCCGTTCGATATTCGATACTGCGGTTAAAAAAGCATTGCTATTGACGAGGTATTCATAATTGTGTGCGTGCTGAACTCATGCATGTTTGTAGGTCAATATTAAATGTATGTGCACGATGTGTGCAGGTCAGGTTGCAGTATAAGCACCCAGGACATATACGAGTACGTAGCTCACGCAAGAGGAGTGAAAGATATGGCCAGGAATTCAAACAAAATTCTTCGCAGAATCATCAAAAGTTGCTTTGTGCTACAGAACGCTCAACCTGTCGCAGATACACGGCTTAAAATGCATTAATTTATGAAAACATTTCGACATCCGTGAAAATTGAATGTTTTCAAAGTTTTCTATTAGAACGACAAAACATCACAAGAAGTAATTGGACAAATAACGATGCATCCCAAGGAACTGGTTTTCCAATGAAAATCTTGAAAAGAATCCAACGCGCTACTGAAGAATGTGAGTCTTATTCGTGCATGACAACATGAAAATATAAGTAAAACCGTGACAAAGTTTCACGTTATGTAATTTTAATAATAATAATTTTTTGCATACTGTACGTAAAGAACAAGATGGAATTGAACTAGTTTATTTCGTTAGTTGGTAATTAAAGCAAGTGAAAACTCTTTGACCAAACACAAACACAAGGAGAGGCAGTTACTCAGAACAATGTTGATCAGGAAAATTCTCGTTTTCACGTTGTATATTCCGAAAACAGTAAACAATAGCATACTGTTAGACCTTGTTTATTTCCAGAGGAAGCCTTGCAGTGATGGTTGGTAACGGACAATTATCTGGCCCCAAGAGTCTAAATGAGAATCATGTTGGGAGCACATCAGTGTAATCAATCTAGGCTCATTACTTCATCTTAATTAGTTTTGGAGACTTGGCGTGCTGTAGTTGAGACAGCAAAGCGAGATCCAGACCTCTAATCATATATACATTCACTACCTCTCGCAAGATGTAACTGAAAAGTAGAGAGTAATAAGCGTAGAGTTTCGAAATAAATGTGTATAGAATAGAATAAGGCAATAGGAACGAGCCGTTTGGCCCATTCTTGGTTCAATACCGAAGTCCCATGCCGTATTTCAATGTATACTGTACGTATTTAGAAACCATAAACTTCATGAACAGTATTTGTATGCACAGTGAGTAGTTATGTAAAAATGCAAATCGTGGGTTTTTAAATGTTCGTGTTTGAGAGCTGTTCAAGGCCATGAGAGGAGATAATTTCACTTCCAGAATTTTTCAGTCCATGCAATAAAAATACTTTCATTAGATTTGATAGAAGTTGTCATTTAAAAAATAAATGCCAGGAATTATGTTGGTACTGTTGTATGGTATGGACATGCTCATGTGTAAGTAACATACACAAAAGCCATTTCCACGGAAGAGGAAATACTGGCGGTCTCTGAACCATGAACAAGTTATAAGACGTTTTTGGACAGGCGCCCGACGACAAACTAACTGGTCCATACAGGTAAAACGAGATAGGGTGTTTACAAATGCCTCTTAGTTCAAAATGGATACACCCGTATTCCTTGATTATAAATTACCAATATTGCAAAATATCCGAAATACTCTATGTAGTACGTCAGGAAACTGAAAAGTTTACGGCAATGGGTAAGAACTTTTCGCAGAAGCATGTAGAACTTGTGCCCCAGGAGGAAATAGATGTCTCTCCATCTGGTACTGTACGGTATCCAACAGTGTTTGCGGTCGAAAACGCTATGAAGAGTAAGATCCATCTCGTCTCCGAAAGTCTGATATCGTTGGTACAAGTTTAACAACCAACTACCACTACATTTCTCTGACTGCAACGACACCTTGAGAAGCGTCCCCATGATATTCCGTAACCGTGCTGTCGCTTTCATCACCGTCGTGGAGATGATGTATCATGCCTTCCACTTCAAGAATAAAAAACCAGTACTTCATGCAACTTTATTGGTTTGCTCAGAACGGTCCTTTAAACGACCTCATTCTGCGTCGAGAGACCGTTCTCATTTTCGTAAACTATTCCTCGCCATCGTCACGTACGGGATGCGGCACACGACTTCTCACCCTTCCTTCCACATGTTTCCTGACGCCCAGAAATTAATTTTGAACAGCTTCTACGTTGCTGATGGGCTAAGACCTGCAGAAGCACCCGAGCAAGTCAAACACACACTGAAAGGAGCCTGTACCATCCTCGATCGATACACGGTCTGCCTCACGTTCAGAAGAAGTGATTCAAGAGTAGTTCTTAAGTGATATTTCCACTGTAATCACCTGGTTACGATATGACTTGTGTAGTCAGGTCCCTTGTTCGAAACTCCTCGCAGCTCTCGGGTTTTCTCGCGCCTGTGACTCAGGGACAAGATAAACAGGTGTATTGCTAACGTAAGCTGACTATTTCCTCGAACTTTTGATCGACTCCCTAGATGGACGGGCACAATCGCTGGAAGTGTGATCCCTAGTCCTAAGATGTTAGCATTAAGAATTTAAAAACCCATGTATATTTCATGTGTACCAGATTGGAATAAAGTTTATTTCCTTTCCTTTTACAAGTCGAAGGGATTTTTTTCGGTCAGAAAAATCTTATTCTTTCCAGAAGGAAGAAAGGAAGCAGCAAGTGATATGAGAAGTCCCCAGGGTGCCTCAGTGGTCAGCGCATGGGAAGCCGCTAACTTGAGTGAGCAATGAGACATCAGAAGATCTTCTTGGGCGTACCAAGGTAATCTCGTTTTTAGGTGCCTCTAAGAATGTAATTTCTTGGGTTAGTAAACAGTGGCGTGAGACCAACGATATTTCCTCTTCAAACTCTCAAGGATCGGACGGACGCCCATCGTACTGAGATGGACGGGCTACTTTTCAGAAATACCAGGACAAAGAATTTCACTGAGATCGAAGTCCAAACCTATGGCGACGCCCTCAAGAAAGCACTCTCCAATCTAACCGAGTCCAGCAGACTGAGCGTCCACCCTAGAATAAAGATTGAGAAGAAAGCTACCTTGAGTATCCTTCGCCTAAAAAGAACGGGCCAGATCCCAAGATGAGGCATTGTTTTAGAATTGCTCATTAACTTTTCTTGTTTTAGATTAGAGATCAACGTCCCTGTTCATAAAAAACTGTAGTTTGATACAATGTACGTATCTTCGCACGTTATTTGACTACTTTTAGCTTGTACAGTTTTATCGATCAAACTCCAATAAGATCCTTGACGTGGCCGAAACCTGCTATGCTACTGACCATGAAAGTAAAATAACTAACACGTTGAGTAGACTGGATTTATGACAATATTTAGCAAACCATTTAACTTTTTCGTTGTTGTTCGTTTAATTTTAGTTTAAAATGTCACTGTGCTCAAAAGGCATCCCAGCTAGTGAGTTTCATCCATCGCGCCATCCAGGCTAATCTCAAAACTTGCCGGCGAAAAACATCCGATTGATCCATTAGTCTATTCAGTCGCTTCCGAGTCACGCAGAGAGTGCAATACTTTCATGCAACTGTAAAATATATAAAACACACATCGTTTCAGTAATAAATATTAAAAAAATTATTTTTGTATATTAACAAAAGCATACCATCAACGAAGAACTGATTAATTTTTCTGATGCTTTTCATACCATGAGTTCTTACAGTAAACTAAATTCATCTAACACAATTATCTCTGTCATTACTAATAGATTCTTTCGTGCTATTTTCGCTGTTGAACTACAACAGTCGGATAGGTTTTCCTTCCAGATATTATGATATTTTTGTATAAATATCAGAGTATAATGTCCGAAGCATTAATGTTTTCCGACCCAAGACTGGGCCAGAAGGTTCGTTCCTATAGCCTCATTCTATTCTATTCTATTCTATTCTAATGGATAAGATGCGTGTATGGGTTGGCAGTAATTGATAATACCCAGCAACACAATACATTATTTAACACGTTGTCTCCTGGCAAGCAGACTTTCATATTGACTCTAGAGCCTTTTCATTATCACATGGTCACCAGCGGCCCCATGTTTAATTACGCTGAAAGGCTAGTAGTTGAATCATAATTCGTCAGCAAGGTTTGCTAGAGAACCTACATTTATGCTCCTTCATCAGTGAAACTTCGTTTCTAAAAACTACCTACATGAAATAAAGGAAAACTATAGCATACGTCATTAACTGTACGTATACGGTACATATATTATATACTGTAGGGTGTACCTTAATATTTTCGCTCTATACTGCAAATGAAAAGTAGCCAGTAATTGGAAAGTTCGTTACAAGAAGTGACGCTCCTTTTCCATCCCTTCCCTCTTCTTCAACCCATACTTCGTAAAAACAGTTTGGAAGACATCATTTTGTGATATAATCTTCACGAGACAAATTGCTCCAGAGACTGTGTGTACATCAGACTTGTAGCTATAAAGGATCGATGGGGCACGTGTGGTATTTAAGTGATTACAAGCAAAAATGTACAAATTCTGACCGGAAGGTCGACCCTGGGACAATTGTTTCTACACTGCGCAAGTGCACTCTATAGTTAATTACGCTCCTTTTTTCTAATTTTCCTTTAATGATGACTCGTGAAATGCTTATCGATCATGTGCTAATGTACGATTGAGGGAGGCCCTGTTGCATGAGAACAGTGAACGGTAAGAAGATTTGCACTGAAGTCTTGAATAAAATTTCAGCCTTGTAGTGTTTATAATGTTCAATGTAGCGTGTAGCAACAAAAATGAAACATTTAATCAGCGAAAATAAGTGGACATGCAGAGATCCTTCTGTACAAACTATTGTTTTTGAAATTGCTTCAACATATTCCATACTGTCAAATGAAGGGTCATTTATTATTCATAGCTTTTCTAAAACATGAAGCGTAACATTAAAACTAAAGTATCTATCGACAATACTTTTCAATTGATATGTGAATTACAGCTCAACTCACAAATATTCGTTGTAATGAATGCACCCTAAAGACTAATCTGACAAATTTCTAAGCTTCAGAAAATATCGGAACTACAGAATTGATCAACTTTTGACGCTAATAATCCTTCATTAAATAAAACGTAAAATACGAGCAAAGCATAAGCTTCTGTGTCGACATGGAGCTTTGTTTGAGATCAATAACAGGGCCAGCAGAGCAGCGGAAGATAATTTTCTAGCGCTTAATTCATAGCAAGAGAGAGAGAGAGACATTTGCTCCGACACACATTAATGTTGCATGGCACCGCCCCATGCAATTTCTCAGGTCAGCGCTACAGCGACGCTGGGCATTCCTTCGTACATGACATCAAATTTAGATGAGTAATGCCACGGGTGCTAAATTACTGGACGGTAGCGTCGCTGGATGTCCATATATTCACATCCACATGAATAACAAAGCGAACATAAATAAATATCAAATATTAATGTAAATTCAGAGTTTGTTGAATACCATTGAACAGTTTGTAGGGCGGGTGCATGTGAAGCTATGAGAAATATAATATCATAGTTACAAAGTATCGCTAATTCTAGTGGGAACGAGAAGCAAAAATCAAATTTAACAAAAAAAAATTTGGAAAGAAGAACTTGACTGACCAGCAACCGTCAGATGAACGAGTGGCTGTTATATAAAAACTATGAATCATCTCACTTGTGCCGCTGCCCATTCACTGAGTGGATGTTTTAATTTTTTTTTCGCTCGCCGATAATACAAGAACTAGAAAACAATGTGCAGACAACCAATTCTGTGTGAACTCTGATTTAATTCAGGGTAAGTTTAGTGAAAAAACTCAAGTGGACAAAATTTTGAGTGCGGAGCTTATAATATCATGATGATACGTTTAAAGCAGCACGATCTGTAAGCAAAACTTTTCAATTTTATACAAAAATAAACTTCCTATTTGCGAACACCCGGCAACGAATAAAGCATGCGCAGTACCCGTTCTAATGGTTACGAGTTTGCCTCCATTTCAGTACAAAGGTTATTCCCAAATATTGATGAGCAAACAGTGGCGTGTGCCCAAACCAGCACGCAAGGCTGGTTTACGCCTGTAGCTGCAACCCGCATGCTTTTGTAAATAGCGTTTGGTCATTTCTTGACATGCTGACTTCAGTCGTCTGCCTTCAGTCATCTGCCTTCAGTCATTTGCATTCATTTAAATTCAAAAGACTTTTGTCGAGAAATTCAAGGTTCTATAACTTGACCGATGCGACCGAAATTGATGATTGGATTAGGTTGAATAAATTGCAATTGAATTTCCACAATAAAAGAATAGGTGTATTTCCGTGATATTTCAACAGTCATCGACTTATAGGAATTTAAATATTTCTATTTCGTCTCATAGACGAACACTGAGTCATAAAATCTGCCTATTTTATTCACCTTGAATACTGTGTCTATTTTTAGATCCTTTCGTTTGATTCTTTTTTAAATTTCATTTTAAAGCTAGAAAATACGCCATATTTCAACGTTCCTTGCCTTATGTTATCGAAAATATAAACTGTAGTAATCAGAGTCCTAAATTCATCACGCGTTTCTTGGCAGCAGTATTTCCTAAAATTATATATCTGCTCTCTGTATAAGCGTCGGCTGAATTCATTTAGTATTCAGGTGTAATATATCACTCGAAATACCTTAAAACCTCATTTGCATCAGTTATTGAAGTCTTGTGCTAGGACGGAGCTATAAAACATGTCTCGAAGACGAAAAAGAACTTCTTGTTCATTACCAACATCTTGACGCCAATGCTTCTCAAAATAGAACAAAATTTCTTTTGTTTGAACCATTATTCCTCTTTTCCTGGGAATAATGTAAGGTATTTCCATTTAGGTTTTCACGTACCGATGAAACCAAATAATCTTTCCTCCTGTTTCATACCATCAATTTTTAGATCCACGTTCACACACGCATGGTGAGACAATAAACGTCGTAACAAGTCAGTTCTTTAGAAGCTCGGATATTATTAATTTCACCCCCTGGTTGTGAAATTCATTTACAAATAGTTATAATATTACGGCAATTTAAAAAAAACAGCAAGTTTTCGAAAGCGTACAATAATTTTCGTACATTCTGTGGTTATCGCCACAGAAACACAAACACATTATCCTGTTAACATTGATAATGACATTGCTTGCTTCCTTAATTTTTCATCTGCAAATCTACTAAACCAGTTTAGTATTTTAAGCAGCAATGCAAATAAAAAAATTCTATTCATATTCATGATTAATGCAAGATGAAAGCAATTAGGTACATTTTTATTCGAGTTTCACTGATGCCATTCAAATTGGAAAAAGAAAAACTATTAATTGAAAGAGTTAGACCACGAATTTCCAACCAGTGGGTCGTGACCCTTCAGGACAGTGTTTCTCAAACTATCTGATGTGGTATACAGTCAGTTTTTTTAATATGCCAAACACTAGTAATATTTCTTAGTAATAATAATTTATGCCGGAAACAATACCATCTGATGGTGGGTACTGACAGGGTTCGCGTACCGGTATCGGTCAACGGACCACCACTTCCACTTGAGTAGCACTGCTCCAGGAGATCACGAAGTCTTGGCAAGAGAGTAGAGTATTCTTTCTAGAAGTGATTTGTAGTAACATTAATTTTAAATCATCTTTCACGTTTTTTATTCTCTTACATATTTGTTGTTACTGTTTCAAAGTAAAAAATGTAAATCAAGCTGCTGATAGAAGGAGGTTGCGATGTTTTCTGTTTTTGGGTAAGAAGTCGCAAGTGCAAAAACTCGGGAAACCACTCGTGTGGACACTTGTTAACCTAACCTAACCTAACCTACCCTAACTACTGGTGTAGCCAGGAAGCTGGACGAGTGGTCTCGTCAATTGCCGACCGTAGTTGAGGCGCGGGCAGCCCCTGTAGTGCAGCGCTGCTACAGAAGCGCCGTGAGAGCACGTAAAGACATGGAGTCGGTTTGTACTTACTTGTATATAATATTAACAACTAAGAAGAAACTAGATAACCCAAATGAAGTACAAGGTGTACATCTTCGTAGAGATCCAGACAATTTCATCGAGTACAGCGTAAGGATGCGTTCTCCAAATAAGCGTTTAATGGAATGAATATCAACGTCGTTAATTCATTTACAATTTTTTGATTGCTGTGGATTGATTACTGCAAATTTTACTATCATGTTAGTTCAAGAAATTCGTATGGACGCTTCAACACAGTATACGAGATGCATTCAATTTATAACAACTTGAATGCACCTCACACATATTTTATCCTCAAAATTTAATTTCAAGGAAACATTCAGGACACCGCCGTTATGTTCGTGTGGCGAACCGTGAGATTGCGAGCTCCGCAAGAACATCACTAGACATTAATCCCAGAGTACGTGACAGGCACAGGCATGTCCTCTAAAATAACCCAATTAAAAATAGAACCATAAATTTAGAACTATTCGTGAAAATATAACAATGGGATAATATTTTCGAATTACATGAGAGAAAAGTGTTCCTGGATTCCCGTTTGAAAATTTTACTCATGTGTGAAAATAGTCATTATATACTAAAATGTTTTCATAAATCCGTTGTTTCACATAATTTGAACTTCACTTTCATATGCAACAACTAAAACTTTATCATGCACTAGCGAGTTAGTCTCAAAAAATACAATAGTTTAAAATGTTCTATGTATGTGTATGTACTCTCAAACATCCTCCACGGTCATCCCCACAACACCAGCACGTACGAGGAGTACCGACTTCGAAGTTGAAAGAGATTTTGCTCAATTCACAATAATGAACTTCCTACTTTACTGCACACATCTGACTGCGCCATCTGAAAATAAAACATCACATTCTTCCTAGTTCAACACTACTGTTCTATTTGGCTAGTAAAAAGTTTGCATTTGGTCTAACATTTGTAGGGATCGGCAAGAATTTTTATAATTATCTCAAAATAAAGTAGTCGCCAGGTTTTTGAATTTAAATCATGTTTTAAAGGATAAGACACGCGCAGCAAGAAATGACAAAAATACTTCAAGATGAAGTAGAACAAGCAGAAAGGCTGCCTCTAACCCGTAATGGAAACGAAGAATCAGCCTGACTGCCATTAACGCCTTTAGGGGCAGGACACTGGGTCTTGGAATAATGGCTTAGTCAGACTTGCCTGACCCTAGTCAATAAGAGCTAAGATCAGAAGGCAAGGGAAGGACGCAATGATTGGTCCTTCATCGACCCTCTTACCACATCGGTCACGAATGTGAGCTCAAGCGGTAAAAAAAGCGTACACGACTTCTGTCTACAGCATAAAGAGTAACGGTTCAATAAGTACGTCCCAATGGAATATCGTAGCACTTTACGGGTGGCGGAAGGCAGAAGTGAACTCCAAGGACTAATCTCAGGTGTGAAATGTCGCAACCAAATACAGAAGAATATCGCCAATGGTAGCCAAATCCTTTTGTTCCAGTTAAAAAACAACTCGATTTTGTTGTTGAAAACAAAGATTTGGTTGTCCTGTATAATGTTCTGCAAAATAAAGGTTTCAAGTAAATTTTCTTGGTCTTCTTGAAACAATTCCGCTGTCGTCATCGCTTATTGTCTGTGGGTACGAGTGCTTTCGTTAATTCCAAGTCTAAGCGCTTGATAAAAGTGCTGAAGTGTATACGAAATTCACCCTTCAATGTCTGTGCTTAATTTGTCTCATTAAAGTGCAGTCCTGTAGTGACTTCAGTACTTTAATGTTTCTAACGTGTTGAAGCCCGCGGTAACTCCCACCGTCTCAGTCGAGAATAGTTTCTCATTCATCCGTAACACAAGTGAACAAGTGTCACCAGAGAAAAGGAGTAATTTCTTACCTATTTTTGAGGCTATTCTTTGGTATATCTAGAGAGAAGTGGGTTTTCAGTTCTTGCATGATTATACCTTTCAATCTTTTTTGAGATCTCTTTTCATCATTCAGCAAGTAACAATAGATTCGGAGGCCAGTTTTCTCCAGTACCAATCATGATTTCGTCACAGTTCCTATTAAAAGTTTTCAAAAGCTTTGTCCATAAAAGTACTCTATTCAATGTATCTTTGATCTTGTATGTGCCTGATATGTCTCTGTTTTGCTGGAAGACAAAGATTTTCTTTGGGTTACGATCACATTACACATCTTGTAGGTTCCATTGACATTCTTAAAATTATTGAAAAATATCGTACACGGCTGATTTAATGCAATAATTATGATATACTATTTATTAAAACAGCAATCTAAAAATATAGAAGATTCGTCAAATGCCTGACGGATAAAATACTGATTAGATAAAAAATTATATGTTTGCACTTCGCTTCCCACCCTGTAAGCTGCAACCCTTAATGTTGTCACGTAGAATAGTGCTTCTCTGCACAAGATTTCAAACTTTGAGGTCACATAGAAGACAGCCAATTAAAATTAAATTTGCCATACGAATCAGCAGCCCAAAAACAACAGTTTTGCAACAAGAAGACCGGGAGGATCCTCCCTATTATGAATTAACTTACCTTATTTTAAGAATTATATTCATCACATAAGTGAAGTACCAATATACTAAAACGTGATCACAAAGACAGATCAGTTTTGAGCAATCTTAATGTAGGTGATAGGCGGTTCAGCTTCATATGAAAACTACTTACAGTTCAGAGTTTCCTTCTTTAAAGCTAAATATACCATGCAAAGACCACCTACAGCGCCACATTTCCTCGATTATTTTTTCCCTGAACAACTAAAGTTGCATGGAGTTCTCTTCGTTTTCGACTTGATCCTCATGAGGACTGTACCCCAAAAAGTGTTTTGAACATTTTGGATAAGCATTTAGACTATGCTTTTAGCTGTATCACCATATCCCAGACCAAAAATTCATAGGTCTGTATCTGAATAGATTTTATGTAAGTCAGAACCATTTGTAGTCGTACGTAGAAGTGAACAGGATCGACATTATTCCACTTCACTTGACATTTGTGAATACTCTAGCTTCTCCCCAAAAATTTGAAATATTTATTAAATGAGCTGCTTTAAATGAGGCGCAGCTTCTTCAAATAGTGATGGTCTAAGGCAGGATTACTGTTGTAAAATGCTGGAGCATAAATTTGAAAACTACATGTAAGCGAAGAAGCTTCTAAAAAAATTATGAACGAAGGAGTACAGCTGGCATGAGAATTTTAGTCGTTAACCATTTGAATGTAGTTTAATATTTGAATGCACACTCAAAAACGTTAAATAATATATGTTCATCTGTAAGGCCGTTCCTCTTTTTATTTGTGTAAGAAAATACCAAGCTTGTTCTAAAAAATAATTTCGTACACACAAAGTCCAAGTGCTCTATATACGAAAAAATTGTCATTAATAAACAACATATACTTAGGCAGTTAAAACTAATAATTTTTGCTCACAATGTACAGTAAGGAAGCGAGACTGACTGCATCCATAAACTGGAACAAAGCTCAGGCAGCCTAGCGCTTGGCCTCTCAGAGCATCTTATTTACAAAGAAACTCACCTGATAAACAGGAGCCAAAACGAGGAGACGCCCAGCGACGAGAAACTGAAG
>VCRD01006193.1:0-28812 GCA_006783055.1 Trinorchestia longiramus
GACTTGTGATGTGGTGTTCTCCGTGTATTCGTGTGCTCATCACTTCACATTACGTGCAGAATTTGGGGGACCGTCTGCCACCCACCACTTTGGAACCCACTTCACTTACCTTTCAAACTTTCATCTGGACGCTCTGGACGGGCTCAAGAATCAAAAGAAGTTCCAAGCTATTTCTCGTACCAATTTCATGGAAATACAAGCTGAGTTCCTTGTTGACGAGTTCCTTTATTTCCTTAAGTAAGGTCACACGGGCAGTTAGTTAAGACTTTTGTAAAGTGTTGGTAACTTTAAAATACACCCAACCAACAACCAACAGAAAACTTTACAGATCCTAGTATCTCGGTTCGGTGATACTAGAAATGAACCACGTCAGGAATAGAGTTACGATTTATAGAATCTAACTTTAAAGAAGCACCCCGACATAAATATGAACATTAGCGAGAGAGCCTCATGGATGTTGTCCATGAGCAGTATAGAGAGAACCAGTGGAATGCCGGGTGTGTTGAAGAGGACTCTGGTATGAGATATCTTGTAGGGCTGAATGAGAAATGTAGCATGACTGTTGTGGATGCCATGAAAAATTTCTTAGTGCATGCATGGAATAAGTGACATTGATTGTTGTCATTTTGCGGCAATACACAATTACTTAAAATTACATTCAACATTGATGTTGAATAGTTATTTTGTTACTGTGACTACCTGCTAAGCAGGTGGGGCTGTTTATGACAAGCTGGATCTTCCAGTGATGCCATCACTTGGCTGGTTCATTTGCATTGAACGATTCAGGGTGGCCGTAGAGGAATTACTTTAGACGATCTTGGCTCACAGGAGAAAAACTCTGGGATCCCACCCTGTTGTATGTCTGTGTATTATAAAGAATTGAAGGCCGTTACAAAGGTCCCAGCCAAACTCTGGCCCTCGAATCTAAGTCTAAGTTGGTAAGTCTTTAGAACGCTTAGAACTAATTATTAATCACGAATAAAAGACATCACTAGGTTGTCACTAAAAATTATCTATGAAAATGCAGAAATAAGATTAAAATTCAATAATGATAATTACGCCAATATCTAGTGAGATTAATGAGAGTATTATGAACTTATATTGTAAATGCAAGTGCTATTTAGGAGGAAATTTAAAGATATAACGATGAATGGTACACAGAGTGATACCATTCATGCTACAGCCTAACAGAGGCGAAAAAATGCCTGATAAAACGGTCATCATAAGAACAAAAAATTGACCTGCTTAAATATTATTTTCTGTACTGTTTCATCATCAGTATGCCAATTTATTTTATTGGTCAGCATTTTAGGGTAATTTTTACAACCTGATGCTCATCGAGAAGTCGAGTGTAATTGACATGGAACGCCATTTTGTGTGTGCGTCGTGATAGAAGCGTGTGATCGTCTAGAAAACTGAGAAAATTTGTAGTTTCACCTTCAACAATACTAGGTAATAAAAAGTAATTTTAAGCTAGTGTACCTAATTAATATTTTTTGTGTAAAGCGATATTAATGCCTTTTCCTTCAAGAAAAGTGTAGATATGAATTCCCTTCAGGTGTCACGTGAAAGAAATGGTTTGTGTAATGCTCTACGGTAGACAAACCGTGGCAATTCACGCAGCGTAAAGGATTTTTTTTATAAATAATTGTTGCTGATAATGTTATGAAGGGTGGCAAATTTGTACATTGCTTAATTTTGGATATTCTTTGGTCTAATATACAATAAATACCGGCTTATGTTCATACGATTTAACTGTTCTAATATCAAAGGAGTTATTCTTTCTTATAAGTATCTAGTACCTTAAAGTTTTGTTGTGACCTTTGACTAATGTACTGCTCTAAATTGCAGTCATTTTTAATTATGACAATCCTGTTATGGATTTGTTGCTGGCATAAATTCCATGCAGCTGATCACTGCAACTTATTTTGGTGTGCAGAGTTTCTTTGACTAATTTTCCTTCAAGTCAACTCAATAGATTTCTATCTAAAAAAAATGTTACCTTAAATATTTAGATATCCAAAGGGTGACAAGGAAACTGTATATAGCATGCACTATGCTAATATTTTGAATGCCACTCAGCTGACTGGTGCATTGTAGCACTCCAGAACGAATGTTTGGACTGTGTGTAGACATGAATATTGAAGAGTAGGCATGTGATCTGGCTGCTAGTTAGTTCATATATAGGGAACACTGATACAATGCAGGCTGGGTCTCATCATGTTGGGGTTTGTTCTTGTCTAGAAAAGTAGAAATGTGACTACAATCAATAACATTATTCATGTACTAGACAGTTACTGTGGAAGTTTCTCAGTTTGGATTTTAATAATTTGAAATAATTATTACAATGTATGTTAGGATGAAAAATTCCCAAATCTCAAATTTAGGATGAGTTATTGTGCTTTAAATGAATATTTTTTATGAATATATATATATATATATATATATATATATATATATATATATATATATAAATAAATAAATAAATATAGAACTGCCATCTTGCATGTTGTCTACCGATATCATGGCATAGGTAGTACCCGTGATAATTCCATAGCTTAAAAGTGATAAAATTAAGGATCAATGAAATAAAATACATTTTTCAGTTTTACCTATGATACTATCAGAACCTGAATATTTTTCATGAATGTATACAAAACCTTCATTCTGTATCTTATCTACCAATAACATGGCCATATAGAAAAAAGGCAATAATGTAAAAAAATGGCTCATCTACATATATAATTGACTATGTATCTTCATCTCTCTGTGTCTGTCTTTCACATTACTTCCTATCTATTACTGAAGAAAAATTGAGCAGAAATCAGAACAGGTATGCATGTATTATAAGTGTTGTATTGTGGATACCAAAGGTACCTGATCACTATAAATACTCAATATTTTCTGTTATTAGATTTTATTCCTTATATGG
This sequence comes from Trinorchestia longiramus, assembly GCA_006783055.1. Lineage (NCBI taxonomy): Eukaryota > Metazoa > Arthropoda > Malacostraca > Amphipoda > Talitridae > Trinorchestia > Trinorchestia longiramus. Next base: position 2,933 of record VCRD01006193.1, read on the forward strand.
CCATGTTATTGGTAGATAAGATATTGAATGGAAATTCTGTATATATTCATAAAAATTATTCACAGTTAAAACTGAAAAAGTATTTTATTTGATAGTTCTTTAATTTTATCACTTTCAAACCAAAGAGTATCAATGGGTACTATCTGGGCCATGTTATTGGTAGATAAGATGCAGAAAGGAAGTTCTGAATGATACTATTACAAAGTATTCATTTTGAACACAATAATTCATTGTAAATCTTTAATGCATTCATCTTTATAATAATTTCAAATTGTGGCGATACGTGCTCTCTCTCTACATGTCACAGGACAAATTCATAATTATCACGAGCATTAATTGAATTCTTCCAAGATGAATGCATCACATACACATTTTACGTTAATTGAATGCAATTAATTTTATACAATGAGAGAGAGACGTCGCAAATTGGAGGAATCCAAACCCCCTGACATGAATACTATGTTATGCATTAGTGAGGCCAACACAAGAAGGGTATAAACACGATTAATAAGCTTAACATTTACTGGAAAACACACAGAAAAACACATGAAAAACACATAGATTTGTTATGAATCAAAGTAGAACCAAATTGATCAAATCCACTCACACTAATCATTTAACACAAAAATCATTTGTGTTAATCATTTTAATCATTTAACACAAATTAGTTGAATCTAAATTGTGGAATTTCCACAGGAAGTCTAGTTTCATAGTATTACGGCACTTTTGGTATTCACAATACAATGCTTGTAATACATGCACACCTGTTCTGATTTCAGTTCAATAATTTTTCTTCAGTAATAGATAGCAAGAAATGGGATGACACACACTGATAGAGAGAGAGAGAGAGAGATAGATATAGGAGTAGAAATATGAATATATTCAATATCATTGTTTGAGTATGTAGAAATAATAAATTTTGAGAACAAAAAAATAAACAGAAGAAGGACCTCATTCTCTGTTAGCTTCCTTTGGAGAAGTAAATTTAAATGCATTTAATGAATCTGTGTGATTTAAAGAATAAATACTAGTTCACATAAGACACAGTGTATATTTATGTGTTATATATGTCCTGCTATAATTAATTCTGGTAGGAATTGTTTTTGTGCTCATTGCTAAGCTTAATTTGTTAGTGAATGTAGTGTAGGCATTAACATGATGACTTTTCCAAACCTTTCAATTTTCATATAGGTATTATAACTGATAAGTTGATAGAAAATTCTTGATAATGATTTCTCTACAGAAATATTAAGTTATAATTGAACTTTGTTCATAATATCTTTTTTTATATCAGAAAATAATAAAAAAGAAGTACAACTGTTAACCCTATCCTGCAGTTGGGATGACATGCTCCACAGAAAGTTCCACAGACAGTTAGGATGATGTGTCCTGCTCTAAAATGGGATAATTAATTCCAAAATATTTCTATGCCTAGTATCTTATTCAAGTAATTGTTTAAAAAGAAATTTGAGATGTCTTTCAGAAATAAATTAAGTTTTAGCACAGGAAAAGCTGCATTTCTATATAAAAATTGGTAGTGAAAGGGTTGAATTGCAAGCTGCTTTTGTAGTTATATTATTCCCTAAATTTTAACAGCTCTGAAATGATTAGTGAAAATGTTATAATATTGTGCAGGTACATGTTGTTGGAGCATCAGTGATCATGAGCAGCAACACAGACAAAAGCAAGCCTGGCAGCTCCTTAGACAAGGAGAAAAGTGCCAGTGGTGCTGACCCTAAAGCAGCCTGGTTCTCTGGTGCATATGGTGGCTCCCCTGGTGCATACCCTGGCTATCCAGGCACTGGAACTGCTCAGTACTCTCCGTACAACACTCACTGGGGGACCTACGGGGCCTCGGCTTATGCCAACTACCCTAACTATGTGAGTGTGTGTGCTCTTGTCATTTTCTATGTTACTTTCTGTATATGGTGATAAACCATGTGTGCCTCAACATCTTCATTATTACCTTTGTGATGCAGGACTAATCTGTGGGTGTATCTGTATTGCTTTTTTTGTGTCATCTCTACACCTTTGCATTGTTAACATGTTTCCTACAGTTGTTCAAGTTGCAGTTCAAGTAATATAGCTAGTGGTACACATGTGTACCAACATATAGTCATCATATTAATTGAATTAGCCTCATCATAAGAGTTACGTGAGTTGAGTGAAGCTCATGGCTTCTACATGTTAGTTTGCAGGTCACATGTGGGAAAGTTATTTCACTGATTAGCTAATTTGAGTCATTGAGATTCATGCAGAATATTGCATCTTGATACTTTATTAGCTTTAAACACTCACTTTGTACAATGTTTTTCATTCCCTAGTACATTTTTCCCCACACTGGTCAATTCATTGATATTATTGGTAGAGATGCTGATGTGCTTCAAGAAGTAAATTAATAAAATCATTCTTCATTAACTAAACTTGCTTTGAAAATATTAAAACATTGTTTTCTAGGTTTTTTTGGTAATATTGAAGTTTACATAACCCTGGTTGTTGAATAACCAATTCAATAGCATTGTTGAATTTGTAATTTGTAAAATTGGCTAAGTTCAAACATCTGTTTTGTCAACTAATAAATAGTCATTGCTATGTAGAATTGAAGTCCAGCATATTTGATGTGATACATGTAGATATTTTCTACCAAATATAACTCAAATTTTGTTACCTAGTTACCATTTTTAAGAATAAATAATCTTTATATTTAAGTAGTAGCAGTAGCTAAGCCAAAATTGAGAAGTTATTACTTATTTTGGTTGTTGTGCAGCCTGGCTGGGGGGACTATAGTGCCAACAGTGGTGGTGGTGGTGCTTCTGCTGCTGCTGCTGCTCCCCCACCTCCACCTCCTCCTGGAATGAGTGACCCAGCCACTCCTGCTCCCCCACTGCCTCCTAATCCACCAAAAACTTCCTCTTCTACCAAGCCTCCTGAGAAAAACAACAAAGCCTCCCTCCCTCCCCTCCCTAATCCATCTCTGGGTCTACCTCCACCACCTCCTCCTGGTCCTCCACCTCCTCCACCACCCTTGGTACCACCCCCTCTTCCTCCTAAGGTTGATCTTCTAACTGCAAAACCAAAAGAGAAAGAGTCACGTGAAGAGCGTAAAAAACGTAAGAAGGAGAAGAAGAAAAAGGAAAGAGAAGAGAGGGAGAGAGAGAAGGCTCATAAGGCTGCTAAGAAAGAGAAGTCTCCTGAGTCAGCTGTGCCGACTGTCAAGTCCTATGCAGCTGTACTCAAGGACATAGAGAAGAAAGATGTCACTGACAAAGGCAGCAAAGACTTGGTAGTCAAGAATGAAAAACTTGCCTCTGTAGCTACTGCAGGTTCTATGCCCTACCCTCCCCCTGACTTCTCTCGTCCTCCTCCTCCTCCTCCTCCTCCCTTGCCTCAGGAATCTGCTGGATTAGAGTCCAGGCCAGCATTACAACCTCCTCCAATGCCTTCCCATTCCTCCCCTTACCCTGGGGGCTTTGATGTGAACATGCCACCTCCTAACTTCCCTCCTCCCAAGCCTGAGTATTATGGGTCTGGAGGTCAGGACTCACGTGGCACACCACACCCACCACCGTATGGCTTTGGTGGTTGGTTTGGTGGACATAATGGTCCTGAAGGAGACACTGACAAGCGGCCTGACGACCAGCGCTATGGTCAAGGCTATCATCAACGTGGTATGCATCACGTGGATGGTCCCATGTTTGACAAAATGGGGGATCAAGACTCCCGTGATCAACAGCGTTCACCATTTGATAAATCTTATCACAATACTCCTGCTGGTTCAGGTCACATTAAATTTAACTTTCCTTCCAAAAATTTGTTCAATAACAAACAAAACGCTTTACTTGAAACTCCCAAAAAGCCTGGTATGTGGGGAGCTGATCAAACTAATAAGCAAGGATTTTGGGGAGGGGATCGTGAGGGTGGTGGTGGTGATAAGGATTATAGAAATTTGCCATATCAGAGCAAGGATGTGGACTTGAGGGAGAAAGTCCCTCCAGGTCGACATCCTGACTGTAGCTCCTGGCGTCAGGACGTGAGGTCCGATGAGCTCGGCCACACGAAGGGGTCTCTTTTGGGCAGACCTCCTGGAACTCAAGGAGGAACTAACACTGTGCCAAGTAAGGACTCTCTGGCCAAAAGCACACCACCAGCAGCCAATAGTAAACAACAGCAGCAGAATCAGCAAGATATTGTGAACATGATGAAGGGAGACTGGCCAGATTCCTTAAAGTGAGTTGATCAGATAACTTTCCACTGTTGTCTGTCACTAGATTGAGTGGCTTGCTTAAGTTGAGTAAGAACATTCATACTTGTTGCATTGCTATTTTGTAGGTGTGAGTATCCAGGATACCAGACCAGGTCCTGGCGGTATCAAATTTTGGTACTTGACAACTGCTTCTAATCCTGCTGGTTGGAAAAAGTTATTGATAACCCTAAAGAACTGAATTGTTAGTTATTAATTTAATTAAGGCCTCGGCAATATTGAAGCGTAGGCCCATAACGTGATGTCAGAGAGAGGCAAAGTAAGTAGACTCTGAAATCTCTTCCTCTGAACCAGCCTTTACCTTTATAGCTTTACCCAGCCTTTACCTTTATAGCTTTGTGTTGACATTTGACCATCTTTTGTGAGTGATCTGTTACTTGCTCTTTCCTAAATGATGAGACACTCAAAATTAACAAGGAATACCTTATAACGTTGTTGAGACCACTGCATTACTGTTGTGATCACTTCTATTTGTGGCTACTGGTTATGAACAAGAAATCTTCTAATGATATAAGCGCTGTTGCATTATTGTTATGATGACATAAAAAATGGACTGTTCTTTGAATTCCGAGACCTTCGGCGCGATATAGTGTGAGCCACTGAAGGACTAGTAAGCTTATTTACTGCTGTTTCTACTATTAACTCTGTTAAATAACTATATACTTTATTTAAACTAGTTGACTCGTTTTGGTAAAATTTATTAATTTGAAAGATGCTATTTAGTAAAATTTCATGTAACTGTTGGCTATCTTATTATATGAGTGTGTGCTGATGCCAAGTTTTCAATTGAAAAGTGTCACAAATTTCAAATGTATGACTACATACTGAACGATTCCTCTGAATTGTGACTTACGACCTGAATCACGTTAGTTAGTTCAGGCCTGTTTCTGTATAGTGCTGTGGGGTTATGATGTGACAGTCTTGAGGAAAACTTTACTTGTGTACCAGCAACTAAAGACGCTGCTTTTTGATCAGCTGAATTTTGTGCCTGTACAGCAGTTAGCTAACACCTAGAACAGTAGTAGTGCATCATCAAGAATCATGTGACGCAGAGTGAGGGGGTAGTCATGAATGAAAACATCCCTGACATAGTGTACAGACCTAACTTGTGCTGTTACATTACCATTGCAGGCGGTACGTGGAGCGCTGCTTCTGTAAGTGTGTCACTGACCTGGACAAGGATCAGGTTGAGATCGTGTTGAAGGGTAAACTCACCGCTGCAGCTAAGACGGGTTCCCTGTGGTCGCATGTGAGTCTTATTCTCTCGCATGTGCTGAGCCTCACTTCAGTATTCTAGCACGGTGCTTTACGTTATTTTGAATAATTGTTTGTGTGCTCAAGGTGCTGGCACTTTTATTCTCATTTTTCATGGCATACATATGTGAGAACAAGTCTTTGTTGAAAGGAACTGTTTTGGACGGTAAATCATGTCTATTCGCCCTGGTTTTAGTCTAGTAACTGTCTTCGTGGGAAATTATTGTCATGTGATAGATGAGCTCTTCTTCTTCAATTTACGGCCCTGGAACAATGTGTTCAGTTAAATTGTAATGGAGTTATGTTGCTGTGAAATCCTTGTATTTAGGACGCATTGTGGGCTTTTAAAGAGTTTTTATAGAGTGCCTCAATCGTGAGACTGTTATGTTCAGTAGCAGCGGAAAGTGTACACCTTACAGGGTTCACTGAAAGTCAAGTTGATGTATTAATCATTTGAGTATTCAATTTTCTCCACAGAACTGGGACAATGAATTGGTGCCAAACGTCCACAGCGACTCAATGATTGCCAGCATCCGTAACAAGTTCCCCACACGTGGTGATGGGGCCATTGGGGACATGAGTAGCTCCAGCCCTAGTGATCAGCGAGACTTCGATGGCTGTGGTCGGGGAGGCTTTGACACGAGAGGGCGAGGAGGGTTTGACAGAGGGCGTGGTAGGTTTGATGGAGCTAGAGGTGGATTTGAGGGGAAGAGAGGTGCGTTTGATGGTGGACGAGGTGGTTTTGAAGGAGGAAGAGGGAGTTTTGATGGAAACAGAGGAGGCTTTGATGGCAGTGGAAGAGGAGGATTTGATGGCAATGGAAGAGGAGGACTGGAAGGTGGAAGAGGTGGACTTGACATTGGCAGAAGAAATGAAAGTGGAGGCAGAGGATCGTTCGGTGGAAGAGGTGGTAATTTCAACGACACTCGTGGTGGAAGTTATGAAGGAGAGAAGGACTTGGAAGGAGGGCGTGAAGGCAGTGGCTACGATGCAGGACGTGGCAGGCAGGACAGGAGGGGCATGAGCTCAGGTTACTCACGCTCACGGTCACGCTCACCTTACTCAGGCCGTAGCAGGTGAGACTTTGTTGCATCTTTGCTGTCGCTGCTTTGACTCTGTCTTTGTCACGGACATCATATATGCTTATATGATGTCTATGGAGAAGTAGATAACGCTACAGATGCTGTAGGTACAGTTAGTGTGTGTCAAATTTCGTTCATAATATCATTGAGTTACTTGTATAAAGTACTGATTACTAGTTCTACTCATTATTTCATTTAAGTGCATACCACTGATGATACTATGTTTTTGAAGACGAGACGGTCGCCGCCACTCGAACTCGTCGCAATCCCCTGACGACACTCCTGAGAAGAGCAGCAGCAGCAGCAGCAACAGCAGCAGCAGCTTTGTGGCTGTGGGAGGGCGAGGACGTGGCACTGATGCTGGTGGGGGGCGTGGGGTGAAGCGAGGGCGTGGTGGCCGTGGAGGCTTCAACAACCGTGCCTCGCAGGACCCTGGTGATGAGGACTCGAGTGAGGACAGCGTCAAGCAACCTAACAAGAAACTTAAGATGGACGGCAAGAAGTGAGTTACGCTAGCCTCGTGTACCATAACCTTGTGTCTACTGACTGGTACGCTGCTGCCTAGTCTCGTGTTGACGGCACGCTAAAGTAACTTCATTTGCTGTCAACACGACAGGAACGAGAAATAATATTGGTAGACAAAGGTTTAACCCTTTCGCTACCGTTGGGATAATATGTCCCAAAAAAACATTAAAAATCATTCCCTTTAGTCCCATATTCTAAATATTTCGTTCAAAATTACAGTAAAATTACATAGAGGTTAGTAAAAAATAAGTGGTAATTTACGCAATGTTTTGATCAGTGTGAAAATAATTTGGTTGTGAAAGGTTTAAGCATGTAAGTTGAGTTGCACCGTTTGAGTGACATAAATATGGTATCAGATAATGTTGCATTATGTTTGTGTCTCGTGTACTCGTGTTCTGCATTACTGTATCTATATTTAAATGTTTTTTTTTTCAGAGATCCTCGCAACAACATCTACTTCTACAGTAAGGGTGGCAAGATGACCTTAGATGCAGACCTGGCTACTGCAGCCCACCTTCAGAAGCGCGCAGCCCGCTTCCAGAACATGACGGGCGGCGGCACCTCCAACAACACAGAAGCCACTCCTGCAGCAGCGTCGTCCCCGCTGGGAAAAGGAGGGCGTGGGAGAGGAGGCAAGCGTGGACGTGGTCGAGGGGGTCGTGGAGGATCAGTTTTCTCTTCAGACAGCACACCCAGCATTGTGTCCACCATCAATGCCTCCCTCTTCTCAGTGGACTCTGGGGACATGGACTGGGCAGCCATGCACGTTGTAGGCACTTGTACTGAGCTCAAGAAGCAGTATTTACGGCTGACGTCTGCTCCAGACCCTAGCACTGTTAGAACACTCGCTACACTGCACAAATCACTTGAGTTCGTTAAGAAGGATTGGATAGAGAACAAAGATTATAGGTACACTTGCAACCAAATGAAGAGCATCCGGCAGGACTTGACGGTGCAGGGCATCAGAGATCCTTTCACTGTACAGGTTCGTTTATTTTTTTCGCCAACATTTCCTCATTCATTCTCCATACTGAATTCTAAAGACTTGAATGACCACAAAACTCTTCGTAACCATTGTGTTCTCGAGGTAGTGTACCGGTCACACGTGTACAGGCTGGGCAAAAAGTTCTCACTTTTGTTTCTATCAATGTCAAGATTGCTCATACTCGATGTGCAGGTTTTCACCAGTTACGTAGGATAGACAATTCATAAGAATGGTAGGAAAAGTCTTTACTATGGATACATTTAGAGAATTAGAGCGTTATTTTTTCTGAATGGTTCTCAGAGCTGGACGCTATTCAAATCAATACAGTTAGAAATGTTTTCGTCACAAAATCATTGAGATTCACCAGGATTGTGGCTACAATTGCGGTTGTAGTTCTAAGTTTAGGTGGGTCATATTGTGTGGGAGACTTTTATTCTCTGCTGTGAGAGACAGGTGTCTCGTACAATTACCATCCCTCAGTACCTCGTCCTTCATTTTTCGTGTCTTGAAGGTGCTTCCTGCCGCTCTTCAAGCGCTATGACGGTCACACACTCTGTATTATAACATGATAATTGTTGTGACTGATATTATTGGGTTGCCCGAGGTGAGGATGTGAGAAGCCTAAATTATGTCACTCACCTAGGTGCAATTTGCAGCGGACACCTTCTTGCCTTGTGTAAAATTATTACAATAGCTGGATTCTCTTCTATTGTGCATCGTCAGATATATGATAATAGCCTAATTGGAATGATGTGAAGTGTATTCGACCATTTACGTCGTGGGTTAGAAGGTAGAGAGATGAATTATCTTACCATGTGTGAACTGCCCCAATGATGACTATGGATGTCGTGCAGGTTTATGAGAGCCACTGCCGCATAGCGCTGGAGACGAGTGACCACGAGGAGTTTAACCAGTGCCAGTCGCAGCTCAAGCAGCTCTACAATGAGGTCCCTAACTCTCCCTGTGCCCTCGAGTTCATGGCGTACCGGATGCTCTACTATATATACACTAAAAACACTTTAGGTGAGACTGGGGATCCTTAAATCTTAGAGAAACTACAGTTTATTCCGAGGAACACATTTTTGAATTAGTTTTGATGCAATTTAGCGTTGAACGTTTTTAAAAAAATGTTACTAAGTGAGGATCGATTTTCCCCCTAAATTGCCGTTTCCCTGCAGTTATGAATTTCAAATTCAGGTTCATCCATGGGATTCGTAGGCGGTAATAATTTTTGCTTGTATTTCGTGAATTCTGATGCAATGCAAGAGATAATATGAATGATGGTAGCGTGCTAGAGCTTTGGTATAACAACATGTCTATAACACCAGCTGAGAGACCTTCTGGCCGCTCTGAGCCTGGCAGCGTTTGACTGACTTGGCTGTTGGTAGAAGGAGAGAAATCGCAGTATTTTTGAAGGTTCCTGACATGTTTCAGGGGTCCCAAGCAGTACTGCCACACTTGCTCACAGAGCTCAAAGTTTAGTCTAATTAAGCGTTATTTCCAAGAGCCCTTTTGTGTTATGCTCTCCTTGTAACTTGCATTCAAATTACTCCTGTTGTATCATCGTGAGATGTAGCTTTCAACATCGGTGAAACCATTCCTACTTGTGGCTGCTGTTGATAAACTAGGAATTTTGTGATGATACATTATTGTTGTGGTAGCGTAATAGATGAACTGCTCTCTGAATTGTAAGACTTCCAGCGCGACATAGTCTGAGCCACTGAAGTGCTAGCTAACGTTTATTACAACTACTAAAATTGGCGGAACCTGGAACCAGCTACCCACAAATATCGTTTCTGCTGGCACTGTGAACACATTCAAAAATCGTCTCGATAAATGTTGGTTAAAGAACCCCCTCAGCACTATAAAGTATTTATTCTATATCATTCGTAACTCCTGAGGCCTGTTTATGTTTGCGGTGCGTGTACGTAACAAATATTTGTATATGATGGACGTGCATGTGCTTGATTGATACTTACTACTTTACTTTAGACTTACTCACTTTAGACGCTCGTTTCTGTTGTTCATTTCTGTCTATTATATTCACCTACTCTCTAAAATTTGTTTCTTTCTCACTAATTACGATTTATTTTCCATAAATTGTGACATTGCAATTCGATAAGTGACCGTTCACCATTATTCTTGAAGCATATATCATTTTTATTTGCTCGTTTTTTTCTCTGAGCTACAGATTTCCTCTTAAACTTGGACGTTAATTTAAATTTAGATGTTTGTTGTACATATGTGTAAAACGTGTCATTTTTTTGTTTCAGATATGACTTCACTCATGGCAGAGCTAACTGCCAAACACAAAGGGGATGTTTGTATAGCCTTCGCTCTAAATTTAAGAGCAGCGTGGGCCATGAATAACTATCATAAGTTCTTCCAACTATATCAAAAGGCGCCTAAAATGGCTGCTTTTCTCGTCGACTGGTTTGCAGAGAGAGAAAGAAAGACGGCTTTCAAGATAATCGTCAAAGGGTATGTATTTATGTTAGGCCTAACTCGAGCTCTGCTCGTGGTTCTGTTCCAGGTGCTGCTGAGGAGAAGGAAAGATCAGCGTGGTGTATCCTGTAACTCGCTGGTCTTCACGGTGACTGTTACTGCATAGCTGCTGCGTGGTGGTGTCATGCTGGTTGTTCAGTCCGTTATTATCTTGAGTTCTGTTCGGGGATCTATTAATTCGATCTTCTTGTCAAGTCATCGTTGCTTTGTTTCGTCGGTAAAGCAGAAATCTCCAACTCGTTTTTCTCCGAGTGAGCTGTTCGTCGACCGGAAATATGGCTCGTCTCCAGGATGAAAATAACACAGCTGCTGATCCGTGTTTACAAATGGAAATGAGCCTTTGAATCAATTCCTAAGTAATTTCAGTATTCTGTGAGTGAAAATTCGTCAGCGAATCATTCATTGATAATCTAGGAAGAAAATGGTAGTTCTCATAATGATAACTTCATTTTTATCAAAAGAGGTATCTGAAAATTGGTTTATAAAACTAAATTTTTTATACTAGAAAACGAAACACCTATTCACGACTTGCATTTCGTGGAGCAAACACATCTTCTAGTCTTATTTTTAGTTCAATTGTGCCCGCCTGTCTTCAAGCATCCCGTGCTCTTGCTCTGCGACCATGCCAGTTGCCCCATGTTAGTCTGTTTGCTGTGTGCGTCATCCATGTCGTGTCGGGCGGTCCACTCCTACACTTGAAGCCACTCACTTCTGTTTGTTACTCAGCAACACACGCTCACTAGGCTCGCTTTGCGTCATCTGCTGCTTCAATTACGGTGCCTGTAAGACTGTGCCTTACTTCAACTATTCATGATAAAAAATGCTTTCTAGAAGAATAAAGTTTAAGGGATCTTCTGTCATCGTACTTTAATAGCGCGCTTCTCAGTTCTCATTACCTGAGTATTTTTGCCATATTTCATGCTAGTTTGCTGTGATGTGTGCTACTACTACAGTTTGCAGGAATTTCTGTGGCCGCTAAAGAAGAGCAGTCTAGCATTGTATATTGCGTTATACTTCTGTGTTATATTCACTCTCCAGTGATGGTTTAACAACAAGCGTGTGCTCCTGTCATATACTCGGAGTAAGAGCCGTACTCGTGTTTTCCTTCTATACCTGAATGTACACCAGGAGGAAGTCACTGCCTCGACTCTCCCATTACTGAGCTGTCTCGTACGCTGCGTCCTGATCACTCGTCACATTGCGTCATCGCTACCTCGGAAAGCGATGTCGACTGCCTTCTGACGTCAAAATTTAGCGACAACTGCAGCGCATATCCCACCTTCATAGTACGACCAGTACTGCGACTCTTTTTGGTAAGAAAGCTCTTGAGGTAAGCACTAATGGGACCATAGTGTCACTTCTGTCTATGGTCTACTGAAGCCTTTATTGTGTCAACAAGCGCTTGGATGGTTACGCTAATAAACGTAACTTTCTCACTAAATGTTTATATGTTGGCAATACGCTGTGAAGAGGCTGAAGAGCGTACAGTGCCCGACGGACGTTGTTCTCATCCACGCCCATCTGCAAGGAATCTCACGAAGAAGTTGATAACGAATGCTCCGGAAACGTTCATATGGGATGAAATCGTTAGTTTTAAGTTTTCACACGGTAAGTATGGCTCATGTTCTTGCTCAGAGCTCAATCGTCACTACAGGTAAGTGTGTGAACAAGTAAGTGTTCTCAAGTTTTCATTTTAGCAAGACTTCAAAGTAATATATATAAATTGTGCAATGAGCTTCGATGAAGTAGTGTTTTGTGGTGCATCAAATCGCTGTTTGCGTGACTGTCATCTCGTGGAGAAGAGGGGAAGGAGGGTGAGGGTTGTAGGACAGCAACTTCAGGTCACCGTCAGAGAGCTCACACAACAGCCATGGTAGGTGTGATGCACATCATCACTACTCCTCAAGTGGTCAAGATGCCTTCGTCTACTCGACAACCCACGCTTCTGTCATGTGGTCTACAGCAAACCTCGCTCTAGCACTTCATGGCGATTACCTTTACTTCCCAGGATAATAATCCCGTCTACAATTATTAGTTCTTCTGGGGTTTTTGTCTGACTCGAAATTCTTCGAATTTAGCAACATGAGTAAACTCCTGTTAGGTCATAGTATCATCACAAGCAGTTTGTTATAGCGAGGTTTTGCTGTGGAAGATAAAACAAGAAGCGCGAAATAAACTTGATGACTTCGCACATCGTCTGCACGAGGTAAGCAGGACTCGCTCCTGCACCTCCATCCTCCTCTTGCCTCCTGCCCTCCGCTCCTCTCTTCGTCACGAGTAAACTTGACAATGCTAGAGCGACTTACCACCTCAGAATTTACTTAATTCCTAGCTATCATTTGTATGTGCTATTCCCTTATTCCTAAATTCAGGTTCCTTTTTCAAACAAGATTATTTTGTAAATGTTTCTAAACACCTAACTCTTGTTATAGCTTCAAAGGTGTAAAAATTTAAATATATCGTAGCGAATTCCTATGTTTGATTTATAAAATTGTAGTAACTACATTAGCATGAGTTAGTAGCAGAGGTGAGTGTGTCGTGATAAACTCAGTTAATATACAATCCTGGTATATATCCAGTCTGGTTTTTAAATCAAGCACTCGTCTGCCGTAAGGAATTGATATTTTTCAGATGCTAGTCTTTATTCTCAGCAGGTTTTAGTCTTGTGGTTGGAAGAAAACTAAATTTCTATAAATTTTTTGCTATTCTGACAATTGTTCTCTAATATCGTTGAGGTTATCGGGAATTTTACGGTTACTAATTTGACGCTGAATTTGTTAAGTGATCTTTCATCATTAGGCTCAATTGAGTCCAATCCTCAGTCAGGGAGAAGCACACAGCAGTACACCATTATTCAGTCATTCTCTAAAAGTTTTTATGGTTGTAGTAGGTTGTATTATTGATACATTTGCGTTGTGACTAACTTGTGGTCTTCTCTCCGTAGCTACCGGCCCGGTAGTGTCGGGTGCGACTTTGTGAAGCACCAGCTCGCATTAGATGCAGAGGCCTGGGCTAAGTTCGCTGACAGTGTTGGTGTGAAGTACACTGACAACTCCAAGACTAGTATCGACTGCAAAACTACACAACTTTCCTAAGCGTTCACTTCTCTTCGTGTCTCAATATCGCTTGAATTTTTTGCAAGTCGTCATTTCGTGACGGCGCAGGCTACCCTTGTATATGCAATGTTGACTCAGTTTAGGTTAGGGCTTTTGCAACGCTGTGTATAGACCTTCAAACACTCGCACAATCTCCTATTGGCTACAGTAGTCCATAGTGTCAGCTGGACAAATAGGCACCGCTATACTTGCAGGTTCACTCGAGACAACTATTCTGCTTCATGAATCTTCGTCACTAACTGCGTGTTCTATTCAAGTTTTCTTCACTCATTGGTACGTATTTGAAGCCATATTTGCAATGACTGAGTACCATAATCTACCATAAAATTGGGAATCAACTTCGTCTTAAGAAACAACGTTACTCTTTGTCGCAAACCTATTTGTTGATTCTTTCTTTCTAGGAGATAATTCGTCGATTCTTCCGAGTTAGGGGATTATTGCGCACTTTTCTTCGAAAATCTATTTCTAGTCTGCATTGTATGCATGCATCAGCACGTACTAAAATCTTTCTCACATGCGAGCAGCCACATGCTAACCTCAGCTCTATCATATCCTGCTTCCACCCAGGCGCGCGAACACACACAAGCACACCATAGTTTATCCTGACTCAGCATCACGCAAACTATATGCACATCATATCCATTCTTCAGCAGCTTTAGTTTGATCCTGTGGGGCTGTTTGCCTTCATGCTGTTCGCTCCTAGGCAGAAGAGACTCGGAATACCAAAACCACAATTTCATATCAGTCAAAGCCTACTAGACATGGGCGGATTCTGTAGTGCTGCTAGTTCTGTGCTTCCTTTCCAAGTCCTCAAAACGAGAGGTAAAAATGAAAAATCTTACCCGGCGTTCGTTTCGATACTTGTTTGCATCTTACAAGTGATCACAGAATTGAGTTAAATCAATGCATCACTATAAAAACTCATCACAAATAATTTTACCCAGGATTTCATCTCACTTCTATAAATAAGACAAGATTGAATCATGCCTGTTTACTACGGTCATTTTTGCCATCTTGGTGCGAGTTGTGCTGCGTGCGTTTATTATCTTAGTTATTTGGTGGGACTGAAGCTGCTGCTCCTGAATATCTGTCGTCGCATGAAAAAATAAAAAGAAAGTAAAGGAAACGAACTTTCCTCAAGTTCGAGTACTGATTCGTATAGATAAAAGTTTGCTAGATGGATTTACTTTGGAAAGTTATCACCGTTGACAGTGCTTCAGGTGTCTATTTGTGTGTGAAATATTAGTTGATATATTTCGAGTGAGTGAGCGAGGTTGGGAGAATGTCCACTTTACGTGTCGAGTGCTGCAACACTATTGTTGCTTAGCCGTCACATGTTTGAAATTATGAGAGCAAGAAGGACTGATTTCATATTGATTTCATTGCCCAAGTAGTTCGGTTCTGATTTCCTTCACATGTGTGTTGTAGATAATTGTTGTCAAGTCGTGATCGTTAGCTTCAATATTTAAATATCCAAAAAATGTTTTGATTGAAACACAAGATTCTACAAACAAGATCATGCATTTGAAGGATTTTGTGACCTTTTTTTTAAGGGCTAATAATTATTGGTGTATGCAGCATTATTCTCTGGTGCACTAAATTGCTTTGCATTATGAGTTCGGTTCCTATATGCATACAGCAAACGTGTGGCTCGTTCATTTGTGTGAATGCCAATAATTCATTTTGCTAGTATTTAACGTTATATATAATAGTCTCCAAAGAATGATAAATGTCGGTATTTGTTGAGTATTAAGATCCTCCATTTGATTCATGTTACATTAGTATATTTTAAGCATCAGTGTAGTCTTGCAGCATTTGTGTAGTGTTCCTTTTGCGTCAATTAAATAGATTGTCTTCAGTGGAAAGGTAAGACTTGACCTTATGTATTATTAGGGTGTCTGTAGATACTATTTTGATATTTCAAATAGATTAGTCATATTTCCGCTAGTCAACATTTCATTATGCGTAATTCATAGAATTCCAACGTAACTACCATGCAGTCAACGAAGAAAGTAGATTTCATGACGGACATTGTGTGATGCGCTGGAAGGAAGCACAGAACAGCAGTGCTACCGGCGTCCTCTTTTACCATACATCCCCAGCTAGGCATGATTGTTTTTTTCTGTGGCTGCTGCAAAATGAGACTCTACGCCAGAGCTTTACTGATCAAAATCCGTGTATGCTTACGATGCTGTAGCAAATGACCATCTATAGCGACAGAATTGCTGACAGTCTACATACGTGTTTTGTTCCGTGGAGAATAAGGATGCTATATCTGAAATTGATGCTACAAGTTTGGATTGTCCTATGCCCTTCACTCGCGCTACTTCCCGAGCGCCTCTTCCATGTTTGCGCAGGAGATTATCTTTCCCTTACAGCTCTGCGGCGCAGGTAAGAAATTTGATTGAAGACTTCCGCGCATTACGTTATTGAAGAGTTGTGTGCCTCGGACCGTCCTCTTCATTCAAACTCTCCTCAGCGTCTCGTTGCAAGTTGAACATCAACTGTCCCGTCAGCAAGTGGATTGTCTCGTTGTCAACGCATGGATTTGCAGCTTTCTTTTCGCCCTTGTGCGGCGCTCTGGATGCCAGGTACGGATAACAACCTAATCTATGAGTAGAGCGCGACGTCAACCAAATGTTATGAATGACGTCATGACAAGCAAAATTAAATGAGGGTTATTGGGAGGAAGAAGTTCGCACCACCTCAAGAAAGGTGGTCATCAAAGCAGCGAGAGCTCGTGTAAATGTGTATACTATAATCAATATTGTACGAATAATTTGTAACACGTAAGTTTTTAATAGAATTATTGCTTTAATTTGTGATGTTTAATAAGTTCATCAAGGTACCGTGTAGTAAATATATATATATTCATCTTCTATTTCTCTTATCTAATAAGTTGTTTGTGTTGAAGAGGATCCACCGCTCCGTAAATAATTTCTGAACGACAGCTTTTTATTGTCCCAATCAAGCGGGAGAATTTTAACAAATCTGTAAGGTCCTAATACTTAGTAGAGTAAACCAAACTTATGCGATTAGACCACTGCAAGTTCAATCATGAGACAAGTGTAATGGAAGAATAATTACTTTATTATTCAATATATTTCGTAGATATTACTCGGAGTTATTGCTACCAAACTGTAATTTTCGGCTACAATATCTTCAATACACAGGGTGTCTCAAAAAAAATGTACTCACCCTTTAACCGTTGCTAACATGCTGTCTTCTTTGTGTTGCAGGTGTGAGGTTCGAACCTTTGCGAACATGATTCTTTAATCACATTTAATCATGTTCGCAAAGGTTCGAACCTCACACCTGCAACACAAAGAAGACAGCATGTTAGCAACGGTTAAAGGGCGAGTACATTTTTTTGAGACACTCTGTACTTCCGACATACATTTGTTGGTTGACGTAAAAATTTCATTACCATGATAACTTTTGTAATCGTACGCTTATGAAAAAAAATAATGTGCACGCTATACAGAGGAGAGGCTAAAATTTTCTGTCTGAAAGAATTTTAACGTTCGGCGACAATGTTGAGCTCCAAGAAAATGGAAATGCACAAAATAACGTCTTTGATTTTGTCATCTTAGCGAGTGAATAAAATCAAAATTTAAACAAGAACTTCTAACAGGTTGTTAGGACAATCTGAAATCGACTTGAATATAATAAATAGGCATACGCGAGGACTCTCACAGCACTAGCGGTCGACGACAATCGATTGATGGAAAGTCGAAAGTTTCTCTAAGTCTGATGTTTCGAGAATGTAACATGAAGCGTACAGTAGAGACAAAAAGCGTACAGAATAGTTTCGTGAACGGTTCTACCACTCATGCAGATTTATATCCTGTCTTCTAATCAAATGACACCTATTGCCTTGCTGGCAATAACTGTAGTCTTCAACATAACCAAGATCTTATTCATCAGCTGCTTGCTGAATGTTATGAGATATCCCGACATTCGCTACAGCTGAGAACGGGTGAATGCAAAATTGGATGTAGCAGTGCTCGCATATCGTCAAAATAAAGCGAAACCAACGATAGAAACAAGTTCATACCCAACAATTGGCAGTTTCTCAGAACAGTGAAACGAATGGTTACGTTAATAAATACAAATGCATTGCTGTATGCGTAACAGCACCTCGATGATTTCAGTGTAACCTGAAAGAATGCTAAATTAAAATTCAGTTACGATTTGAACTGACAAAGACAATCAACAAACAACATGGAGATCTTAGTAGTTTAGTTAGAGCCGCATCGTTGGCAATCGCTGATGGTACGAGATTGTAGTGCGTATCGTAAATTACGAAAACATGCAGTCAACCACTACATCCCGTATTCAACATGAAATGCACGTACGTTACTGAAAAAGATTACCGGTAATCATGAAGATTATTCATTTTAAATCATTACGAAATATTAACGTCAAATTTTAACAGATAGGATTAGGAAATGTAAAACTCAAAAGCTAAGAATTTGCCTATTCACTATCATTTGCGGAACAACACTTTGTGGCATTATCACAATCTCGCACACTGAACCTTATACTGTATGTGTACGAATAGTTTATAGAGTTGGCCGTTCATAGTTCAAGTTACTTCCCAACGAATTATCAAAGCAAGTACACTATTATTCGTTGATTTTACCCCTTGAATTTGGGCTGAATCTTTTAGCAGCCACTAAAGGTGGTGTACGGGAATAAGATTTTGAAGCAACTGGGACGTTGCAGTTGTAAACTGATCTCTGTGAAGAATGAAATTCCATTTCATAAACATATCTGTGACGTTATTGGACTGAGAAACATGGTTTCAGACAGGAACAACTAAGCCACAGTCAACCACTTGTAGTTGCCTGTACTTGCCTGTAGCAGCCACTGACTGCAGCAGCTCCAAGTTCTTGATGACGTGTCCAATAGCTGTATCACTCACACCCAACCAGTCCCTGGGGGCAGAGAAACAAGCAAAGTGACTTATGTGAAACATGCACATTATGAGATTGTCTCATCAATAGAAGTTTTTCTCCGTATACGGATGAACAACCAATTAGACCAAGTCGTTTTATAAAATGTCTCGCATTGAAGAACAGATATTTTGGTTTCATATAAATACCTCGAGTGTGCTTGCCCAATATCAAAATAGACCTTTATTTTTTTAATACCCTCGCTCATTATTGAAGATCCCGATGATACGTTGCAGTCGGATACCCACTACGACAAACAATGCAGAATCTTTATCAATATTAGCCGAGTGGACCCAGCGCGCAACTTTATAGAGCACTCACTTCAAAAATATGCCGAATAGTGCGGAGTGTTGTCCATTGCTGCCGGCCACGAGACCCTCCCTCACAGACGCCCTGTACTCGCTGCTCGGCCCCAACCCCTCCAGGAGAGGGAAGCCTCCTGTTCCATCCCCCCGGTCGTAGTCTCCACCCAGCAGGCACTCGCCAGGTTCTCCTGGCCTTTGAAGGCTGAAAAATCTCGTCGACCTGAAAAACAATTATGAATAAATTCAATGTTTTCACGTTCTTTGATTACCAATACTGAGAGGTCTGTTGGTAGATAAAACGCTTTACAAAGAGCTAAACCAGGGAAGAAAACTATATGTTCGACGTGTGCACAATTTCCTACGGTAAATTTTATTACTTGCAATTGTGAAGCAGCTAGCATTTCATTTATTTTTACAGTTCTGATGGACGAAAATTACCAGTAACTCTAAGGCCTAACATCAGGTTGCGTCGCAACGGCGCGATGATATTCGATGGTAAATGGATGTTCAATACTAGCAGAAACAAACCATTGTCCTTATTTCATAATCAATTATATACCAGGAAGATATTTTATGAAAACTTATTGAAGAAGGAGCTGTAAGCTCACAACTAATTATTACAAAGTTTTATGACCAAAGAACGTAAAAAATTCCGTACGGGGATTCTCTGCATTTTTTCAAAAAAATTCAGAAATCGGAAATCAATAATCACAGGTCATTGTTGAGCAGTATAGCATATCTTCGGTAAAAATAAAACGGAAAACGCAAACAAATGTGCAAATAACCGAATAACTTACAAAAAAATGAGATGCAGCATCTTACACTAACTTTTTTGACCTATGGATAACGTATCAGATAAAAATTTGCATCCTACACAGGCTCTTTTGAACTTTTGATAACATAACAGATAAAATTTGCAGCATTGGAGTCATTTTTTCTTGTTTCCAATTGCTAATCAAGTGTTATAAAAAGTTTCATAGAATTCTGAAACATTGACCGAAAAACGTAAAAATTCCGTCGGTGGATACCATCAGCATTCGTTCAAAAACTTCAGAAATCGAAAATTAATGATTACAGGTCATAGTTAAGCAGAAGAGCATGTCTTAAGTAAAAATAGAATGAAAACGAGTGCATTAACGAATAGTTTACGAAAAATGAGATGCAGCATCCTACACAGGCTCCTATTACCTTTGGATAACATACCTGATGAAATTTGTAGTATTGTAGTTTCCAATCGCCGATTGAGTGTTATAACGGGTGGGTAAAAGTCGCTTCACATTTTCTAATACTATTTAAACAAAACCTAATAAAGCCAAAGAAGTGGGTTACATATCAAATAAAAGAAAATCTTGGAGTTTTATTATTATATTTACTAGTGCAAGGCTCGTTAATAATTTGTTCCCAAATGAATCAGTTTTGGGCTTGGGAAGAGAATCAGTTTTTTATCGGACGAACCACGTCTTTCTTGCTGTCGGAGTCTTGCTGCTTCTCTCCTACGGTTGGACACGTTTCTATCCATGTTGGCCTTTTTTGCCGGAATTTTATTCTGAAATATCCTCTATCATCTCTTTGAAGCTTTTCAAGAAAATCACAATTCCGAAAACAATAACTCAATTTCCAAAATCTTTGGCCTTATACTAAGTGGTAGCCAGGTTACT
The DNA here is from genome assembly GCA_006783055.1 of Trinorchestia longiramus. Lineage (NCBI taxonomy): Eukaryota > Metazoa > Arthropoda > Malacostraca > Amphipoda > Talitridae > Trinorchestia > Trinorchestia longiramus. The sequence goes on from VCRD01006193.1 coordinate 23,582, forward strand.
GGTCAAACTAATTTAAAACATTTATTTTCGTATTGTCAATTAAAAATATCAAAGCATCATGATAAATTTCAACAGAAAAAGGTCCTAAGAAATTTCTATTTGTAAAAATAAACCGATTGTGTATTCTGAACACCATAATACAAGTGAAAGGGAATTGAATTGCCACAGAAAATTAATGCAATAGAATGATTTCTTGTATTTCTTAAGCTTTATCCTCACTGTTATTAAAGCTATCGATTAGAAGAGTGTGACATCGACAGACAGATAGACGGAGGGACGGACGGGGCTCTTATTATAATATATATAATGCATTGTCTGGAAGGACTTCTTCGTTGATTAAACGTTGTCATGAAGTCCCTCTGCACTGCAACTAAGGATTAGTTATGTGTGAAATAACTTTCCACTATTCTTGCTCGCTGTTCTTTGCAATATTTTTCCATTTTGGGGTTATTGATGACAGTGAAAAATTTATGAGTAACAATATAAACCTTTAGTTGGCATACTAGATACGAGATAATACTCAAAGATTTTCTCTTTCATTTGATATATAATCCTATTTCTTTCATTATTAGGTTTTGTTGGAATAGTATTTAAAAATGTGAAGTAATTTTTTCCCATCCGTTAGTTATGAACTTCAGCTCATGCTAGAGTCTTGCTTCTGTCGGAGCGATGCCTCACGTTCATAATTTTTTCTGTCCACATTTGGTTGCGCTTGGGACTCGCGCACCTAGTTTTTCTTCACCTAGTATCATCCACTAACTTACAGTTATTATCCAGAGCTCGACTTCAATCCCGAATTCTAGTGTCGAGCTATTCATGTCTCGAGAGTATCATAGATACACATCAGAGAAACTTTTCCACCTGTCGTCAGGACTGCTAGTTGAGCGGTGTCCGTAAGCTCAACTCGCTTACACAAGACCCTGAACTGAAGGTGACGTCAGCACACGAAGGTCTTTATAAAGGTGTCAAGCTTCTTGTTTAACATTTTTACATGTAGCAGGGAACTCTGTTCGTGAAATTTTTACGGGGTTTCAAATCCGCTGACTAGTTTGAATACATCCTGTTCATTTGCTTCAGTCCAAGTATTTTGGGCATAGCATCCACATTCGTCTATTAAGATGACTTGATGTCACATTTTCACGTGAACGCCTTGAAATATATTTTTCTGACTTGCACGCAGTTCTTTGTTGCGGGATAATTTAATAGTACAACAAAAAACTTACTTCAGGAGCCAACTAAATAGTGGATATTTAGTCCTCGTTAGATCACCAACGAGAATACAGGCGTTATCGTGTGTTCATGAGGGCTGCATCGATTTTTTTATTACAAGTAGGACAACAAGAACACAAATTTCATCATAATTAAATCGCTCACAGGAGAAGCGGATGCTGAGCTGCCGCGCTGTTGTACCATGGGTTATTTTTGACTATGATGAAAAGCGATTTAAAGTAACACCTGTCATTAGCAAAGATTTTTTCTTCTCCCCCAAAATGACATACTACTCACAAATTCGTGGCTGGTGCACGTCACTCCAATAATATCATACTCGCCTGTCTGAACACATGCTACAGACAACACCCACCTGTAGCAAGGCCCTCGCTCGCCAGTGCACAGTTGCAGGAACTGCCTGGCACGCTCTGTGTCGCCCAGCAGGCGTAGATACAGGCGACCCAAGTACTTGCCAGACACAGCTACGTTCAGGAACACAACAGGCGAGTCAGCTGGTACCAAACTTCGCACCTGCTCGAACTAAGAAATATTTCTACGTTTTCATCTGCACCATCACAATCCTAGGTAAATAAATGTCTTGACGATTTAATCTTTTTCCTATTGTGCTCGAAGTAATCACGTTTTGAACTGGATAACCAATTCATTTCAACTTCATAGGGACAATTATTTATTTGAACTTATCCAATGTAAAACATATAAATGGCTGGTCTATAAAGTAATGTTAGAGATATTATGGAGCAACTATACGCTGCAGCGGGTTCGGACTTGATAGGATCGGTGGAGAGGGAAGTCAGTTTACGAACGTGTGGTGGCTCAGCAGTCTCCCAACATTCCAAGACATAAACTTTTGAGTGAAACTCGTTTTGGTCACCCGTGCAAGCCGCAATGCAGCGTTTGTCTAAACAAAGGATTGCCAACAAGTTTTGTATAAACCTCGGCAAGTCCGCAGTGGAAACTTTTCTTATGATAAGAACAGGCTTTGGTGATAATTGTCTGTCGGAATGTCAAGTCTACTGGTGATACATAACCTTGTTAAGTCGTAAAGAGGTCATCCATGAAGTCCACCCTGGACGGCCATCAACGACCGCCACCGACGAAAATGTGACCCGTGTGAGAAAACTTTTAAACTCAGACTGTCGTTTTAGTGTTTGCTCAATGACACCGCTATTATATATTCCAAAAAGTACCATGGGAGTGCTCAATGGAGTCAAACGAAGGATTCAGCGCGTTGGCCTGACATCACGGACGATTGGAAACTTCAGCAGCCCACAGCCCACACCGCCTTCCTCGTGATCCACTTCTTAGCTAATTCAAAGGTGCCAAGCAGCCAATGGTTCCCTACCCTCCGTACAGTCCTGACGTGGCTCCTCCAAACCTTTTTGTTTCGGCGCTTGAAAACTCCCATAAAAGGACATTATTTTGGGACAGTTAACAAAATCAAAGAGCCTTGCACTATGGCTTTAACACGTTGACTCCGATTGCTTGACTGGTGTAAATCTTCACTTTGTGTGCATAGTCACTAGAAGGATCTGAAGAAATTACAGAACCTAACCTCAGTGGTACACATACGTACCACTCCGGAGTCAACGTGTTAAAGGACATGCCTTAGATGCCTGGATATCTCACTGGAAACGATGTGTCGATGCTGGGCAAGAATATTTTGAAGGCTTTTAAGCCATTTACTCCTATGGGGGCCATGTGGTACCCGAAAAATTGTCAAGATTAAATTATATAATGTGTTAATGTATTGTGCCAATCAGGTCAATAATTGTTTATTTATTTATATTACTTTTTGGACAAACCCTGTACGTTATCACATTATTGGATGCAACCAACGTGTCCACGGGCTTCCCATGAGATACCGAAGACTTTTTGCAACTTGGGGCATTTGTATTTAATCATTTAAATGCTTGCATATTATACGAAGGGCTAAACCCAAAATTATGAATAAGGGAGGAAAACATCAAAAAGAGAAGAATGACCTAACGAACTCTGACAGAGCTGCAACGCTCAAAGTACATAAATGCGTCACTCCCTCCCCCTTCACACAAACCTGGACGGTGAGAGCGTTGCTAGGGGGATTGCTGGACTGCAGAGCGTGAAGGAGGATGTGTCCATAAGACAGAGACAGTCTCCCCCACTTGACGTTGTGGGGACTTTTGTAGCCCCGTACCTGAGAATTTAAAAGCTACATTCACAGTTGCAGCCCTTGTGGGCAGTGGTGGTGGTCGATCTCAGTAATAAAGATGTGAGGGAGAGTTTAAAAAACTTGTGCCAGAAGAGAAAAGATGAAACGGAAATGAATAGAAGTGAAATAGAATAATAAGCGTTGTGTTTCTGATGTATGTAGTTGAAGGTTATCTTTGAGCTTTATATGGGAGAGAGTCCTAAAAACCGATGGGATATTCAGGAGTGGACATTTCGTTGCATATACGTCATTCACAATAAATACTTGGATGGGTTTAGTCTCACAGCTGGCCTGGACTCGTGCGTGCTAGTGCAATGGATATTACTGTTCGGAGACAGGGGTAAACCTTTAGGAGTTGCTAGTCATTGTTGTGAAGGTTACCACGAAGGATGTCACTAAGACTACAGGCTTACGCTACATAGCTGCGTGTGACTCGTCCACCTAATCGTAGTTGAAGAAGAAGAGCATCAACACACGAGTATATCGGTCAGGGTAAACAAAATTACTAATGAAAGCAGCAACATTTGCGTAAAAATTTTCAATATCTAATTGAACCAAACATTTCGTTTTCTAGCCATTAAATGAATCATTGGCATAATTCATTTATCCCTTCATTAAGAAATTACTTGATTGATTACATTTCCCAGTCAAGAAATTAAACTATATGAATTAATTCTAACACACTACTCGAAATACCAGGAAATTTTGACACATGTACAAAAATTGAACAAGTTTCATCTCGATAATTTTATACAGAAGGGAAAAATCTGCATGCAGAGAACTCCAATAAAAGGAAAACTCCAAAAAAAGTGGAGAACTGGCAAAAAATGGTTAAAATATAAATGCATATCACATATACTATGACTATAATTTATAAGAAACTAGTGTACCCAACCGTCAAAAATGATGGCAAATGCTGTTGGAAAGATATTAAATAAAATTACGTATAAGAACGCAATGCAATATATTTAGTTTCATATATATTTACAAAGGACAAACGTTTTAATTGATTATTTCTTTAATGACAACATTCCCAGTGAGAACTAAGACACTTAATTTTCTACTGCTGCAATTGACTCTGCAATTCGTGTCATATTCGGGTACAATGTACCCGAATCATAGGGCAATACCCCCCGCCCAACTCCCTATCCACGATACGGACTCGAGCATATAAGGCTCTGGGTTTCTAATTTTTTTTGAAAGTGACACGAAACATAAATAAATGAATAAGTATATAAATTAATAAATTGATAAACACAGGACGGCAATTCTTAGTATTAGATTAGATAGGTAATACACCCGATCTAATTTAAACAACCTTAATTTTTTTCTAAGAATTATGATACATGAAAACTTATTAGAAGTAGATTAGCATACACATTAGGTCAGAGATTTCGGTTAACACGATTTGCAACGGAATATTTTCCAATTTGCCAGAGTGTACTCTTTACAAACAAAAGTTTGGGATTCGCTAGCAAAAATTCAAGGACAGTTGTGCAAAAACTGATGTGTTTTTCGTGTTCTACGCACGAATATTTGCATGTAGACGGAGTTTCATAGTTTCGTGTAATTTCAATTTTTTTAAATAATATAAGGGTATAGCCTTATGTTTTTTCCAAGAATAGCATGAAAAATCTGTCATTTATATGCACAAAAACTGATTAGAAATGCATTAAGTAACTCGTTAGATAGTTTCTTTTCAAATTAGAGGCGAGCGTTATTTTAACAGGCAGATGGCAGTGCTGGGTTTATAGATAGCAGTGCTGGGTTTATAGATAGCAGTGCTGGGTTTATAGATAGCAGTGCTGGGTTT